>JAOTQR010098221.1:0-29810 GCA_025774065.1 Solanum ossicruentum | reverse complement strand
TTTTTTTTTGTTTCGTTTTGCTACATTCTCCTTCGTAGATTGTTCAATCATGGAAAATAATGTTCACCAAGTGCAAACATACAAGAATCATTCATCACCCAACGATATCAACACCAATCAAATCCTCAAACCAACAAGATTCTCAATTCCTAACACTCAACTTTAACTCCACAATGCTAAAGGAACTCAAAAAGAACTAATTAATTGGAGAGAACTTACTTGAATGAAGGCCTTCTTCTCTTCTAAGCTCTTCTTCTCCCTTGCTCTTCTTTCACTCCCTCAAATATTCTAAGTATAAAGACAAGAGAACTTTTGGTCTTGTTGAAATGAAATGAGGGAGTATATATAGACAAACATTTCTTAAAATTGCAACATAAGGGCCTCTAGTTGGCCCATTGACCAATTTAGTCCCAAACTTTTATATTTTAAACCCAAATAAGGACTTTCGACTTCAAAATAAATTTTATCCGCCAAATTCACTTAATTCCCTACTCTCGCACCTCAAACGGATTAAATTTAAGACATACTTCAATCCCAACAATTTATAATTAATCTTAGGAAATTTCGGGGTTTAACAACAACTTTGCTTATGTAACCCTAGTCTGGAAGCGTTGTGCATATAATGTATAATCATGTATACATATTAGATACAAACTAAAATATAAGAAGAAAAATTGACTATTTATTAAAATATCAATCTAATAGGATAACAAATTAAAAATTTTGGCATTTCTCTTGTTAGTTGCTACCGTTTAAAAGTGTTGAATGTTAAATGATAATGTAAATGAATATTAAGGTGCTCACACTCTTGTACAGTCTTAAAGAAATTGAATGAAGAAAGGGATGCCATATTGATCTACGACTTGAAATCAGTAGGGTCGGTTGCATGCTAAAAGTTTTAGGTTCATGTAAATTTGTTCTTGTGCCTCTATTACCTGGTGATACATTTGAAAGTTATCTTGGTATCTCAGCTATGTTCTTGTAATTTTATCTGGTTGTATTGATATAATTTTGGACTTGTAAGGAACTTGTTTGATTCGTCTATTTGTATGAATTGTCTGATCACTTGACATCTTTGTGGACTTTGTCCTTTTTGTGGATGTGAATTTTTCACCATTGGAATGCCTCTGGTTTGAAACCAATTACCACTTGATTGTGAATTTCTTGTTCGTCCTAAGTGTGGGTGCATTCCATCTTATGTACGAACTAGAAAGTTACTCTTAGTATGGTCCTTGGTTCTCTTGATAATTGGGTTTTCACCCTTCTTGATACATGGTTTCGGTCCTCCTTGATACTTGATTATGTTTGGTATGATGGCATGACTTACATACTAGGTGAAACTTGTCATTTGATTGTCTTGTTAAAGTTGTTCCAGGAACCCTTGATACTTATATCTTTAAATATCCTACTGGATGCGATTGATGTATTTGTTCACTTGGTCTATTTACTATATTCCAATTGTGTTTCTTTTTCACTAAAGAAGGGGAAATTGAGGGATTTAAGGTTCTCAACTTTTATCTTTTCCACCACTAAGCTTCATGCTTAGCGATAGTTGTTTCTATCGTAGGGAGTACCCGAGATGATGCTTGAGGATGACAATTGAAGATAAATTTTGAGAGCAGTGCAAAAGATCACATTTGCATCTAGACATATATATATATATATATATATATATATATATATTGTAGTAGTTTTGGGATATGTACATGATTCTCTTGTTGCATATGTATTCATAAATTAGATAGGCTGATGTAAATTATGGAACCATGGATTGTAACTTTAAGTTTTGGCTTGTGTAGTTAAGTTTGAGTCGGTGAACTTTTCTATATTAAGAATACCAGCTATGTTAAGATGATTGTATGAAACAGACACTAGTAAATTTTATGTCCTTGCATTTTAGTATCCGTAATACTTTTCAGAGTGCTACAACAATTTGGGAAATATATAAATATCTCGCAATATAGTAGTTTAAGTTACTTGTAAGGTACTCAGGCCAAAAACTTGAGCTAGAATCAATTGCACAACCTTTAGACCAAAATCCTATACCTTTAACTATTTTAAATTTATTGCTTAAATATGATTAATAGGTCACATGTTAAATTCTTCATATGCTGGTAAGTGGTACATAAGTCTAGAATGTACAAAAGTGGCATCCTCCCACGACGGTTGCCACAATATCAATGTATAAGAATACTTAAAGAAAAAAAATGACAAACGATAAATAAAGGCCAAGGGCAAAACAATCTATCCATCAATTGAGTAAGACAAGTATGAAAGAAACCAGCCAAGAGTAACATCCAATCACAACTCAATAGTCTAGTCTATAAAGCCTCTAAAACATCTAACTAAGTGATGCCGATGACAGATATATGACTATCTCAAAATAAAATAAAAAGGCTACTACTCAAAGCTTAAAGGGGAAACATGATATCATCTGAAAGCAGCGGAGGACTCGTAAATCTGCGAAATGCAAATATGTCCTCAACGGGGCACCTGTTGATGACTAGTAGTACCTTTCTCTACATCATGAAAAGTTGCAGGCCCAAATTGATGTTAGTACATGAATGTACGAGTATGTAAAATGGCGGAATGAAACATGTAAAGAAGGAAAAATAATATCATCTCAAATAGCTTAACTGAAGGAGTAGGAAACTCAATCATCATGTCAATAGTCTAAAGTAAGAATACAATTTAGACACTGACTACTCATCTACCATCTATGTCCAATACACTCAGAGTACTATCAAGGCCTATTTTGGGAGTTTCTCTAACTAACACCCATCACCTATGAGTCGGTGATGATATAACCAAGCAATGTCATTGCTACATCTATCCAGTACCTTGCCAAGGTATAGGAAATCTCATCAGTGAATCCAAAATTAGTAACATCAAGTCCTCTTTGTGGGAAAATAGGAAATATTCTATTGTCCAATAATCTCCTATGTCGGCTACACAGTTATTGAGTTCGATTTTGACTTAGTCTTACTCAATTCAGTACTCATTGCTCCTTCCAAGACTCAATATGCTCATAATATAACAACCCTATTGTTATGTAATTCATCTAGTATTATTGCACAATTGTCAACTCAAGTCATCACATCAACTATCGTTTCTTTGGTTATATTCTTTGAAGGTTCAACTCTTGACTTATAATGATTTTATCATGCATCATTCTAACTCATAGCATCCAGGAAAAACGAAAGTAGAGTTAAAGCATTTATAAATTTTAGTAGACTCTTTAGGCTCAAATCATACTCATGAATGCTCAATTAAATGAAATATGCAAAAATAACAACAATTCATTCTAGGGTTTATGTATAAAATCAAAATCATCTATTTCAAGTATTTAATTTGTAAAAGCTGTAACTTGTGCTAGATTATGTAGAAATATTTTAGAATTTAAGAAAAACCATCAAAAAAATTCACGGAGGACTCAATTCACTCACAACTCCATCAATTCAGGTTATGGAGTTGGGTTTAAGAAAAAGACTTGGGTTTGAAGATACCCATCTGAATTCTCCTAAGTTGGTTCAAGAATCAAAATTTCCAGGAATAACATAATCCATGTTTTGGTCAGTCTTACATACCTGGATGTTTTGATTTTTCAACCAGCTTAGGGGAATTCACATGGGTATGTTCAAACCTAATCCTTTTTCTTCCATGAAACCTTGTTCTAAATTTGAGAAAGTGTTTTACGTAAAAATGTGAATTGACATGTTATGGGCTTTATTTAGGTGTAAAAACATTAGGTTTTGGCTTTGAAAAGGTGGGGAAAGACCAAAATAATCTTTCTTAACTAGCTATGAAAGTCTTCTACAGCCCTATCTACGACCCGTGGAAACTTCCATGGCCCGTAGGGACCCTTTTGTAAAATTTGGGGTCTCGTGATCAATTCCATGAGCCCAATCTATGGCCCATAAAAGATTCTACGATCTGTAGATTAGTCCAAAAAGTTTGGGACCAAAAATTAGATTTTCAGGAATATTTTCCACTAATTAGCAAATGGGTCGTACATTAATCCATGACCCGTAATAGATTTCATATGTACACTTTGCATCTGACAGTTTTTAGTAAAATGACCATAACATTTGACTCCAAACTCAAAATGAGGTGAATCAGTTGCATTGGAAAACTAATTCAAAGATGTTAATAGGTAGGTCATGAGCCATCTAATTCTTTGTGTGCTAAATTTATGATAATTTAAAGTTGATCCTTGCACAATCTAACACTAGAAATTAAATTTATAGGAAAACATTTAACTCATCTAAATACTATAGGTCTCTTATAACCCTAATCCACTTCCCATATGTAAGAATGAGTCTTAAAACATAGGTGCACATAATAATAGAGCTATGGAGTGCCACAATATCTCTCCCTTGGAATCATTTATGCTCAAATGATGAGCAACTAGGAGACCTCTCAAAGGAACACTATCAGGATTTAGAATTAAAATACTATTTTTAGCATCTCATTAGGCACGAATATAATTAAAGACATCCATATGCAAACATAGACTCAAGAGGAGCATCAACTTAGAGAAAGAACTCAACTCAACAATGGGAAAGTAGCTCAGAAAGTAGAAATGAATCATTACCATAAATTTTATCAATAGGAGGCAGGAATAGGTTAGGGTATCTAGATTTCATATCCTCTTCAGCTTCCAATGTAGCCTCTTCAATGGATTGACTTCTCCCCAACACTTTTACTTACAACCTCTTTAGTTCTCGACTTCCAAACTTGACGATCAAGGATTTGGACTAGGATCTTTTCATAACTCAAGCTATCCTTCACTCTAATGCCTTCAATAGGCAAAACCAACGATGGATCTCTGAAATACTTCTTAAGCGTAGAAATATGGAAGACCGGATGGATCACTGCTAGCTCAGTGATAGCTCCAAATCATAAGCTATGTTGCCCACTCTCTTCAAAAAATGGAGGACTCAACTTTCCCTTCTTCCTGAATTTCATTACATCATTCATGGGTGAAACTTTCAAGTATACCCAATCATTCACTTCGAACTCTAGATCGCTTCTCCTCACATCAATGTAGGACGTCTAGTGACTCTACAAAGTTCTCAATCTCTCTTGGAATTTTCTTGAAAGGAACATGAAGAAGACTTGGGCTTCACTTGGTTTCTTGAATTCTAATAAGAGTTCTTGAAAAGCTTGAGATTGAATGGAAGATTTAAAAAGATTGGAGAGGATTTTTGAGAGTATTCCTTGAGTTTTAGGGTATCAAATGGCTAAAATAATATGAAATTCTCATCTCTATTGACATTGGGTTAAACCATGCTTTACCCCAAATAAAGGGTAACTTGACCCAATTGGATCCACTAGTAAAAGCCTTTTTAAGGGAAAATAGCATGAACCTACGGTGGCACATAGTTAAGAGACAAAGACATTACATAAGGACCCCTTGTGTCAGGCCCCTACCTTATGTCTCTTTCCATACTAAGTCTAGTCCTATGGAATACTTAACATAATCATACATTTAATCATAACATGAATGACTTATAAAAATATGATAACATGATACGAGTAGCTCATTCATATACTTGACCTAATAACTAAGCATATACCTTACACTAAAGGGTGAAACATTTCATAAACATGACCCCTCCTAGCGAGAATTGCTTTACACATGAAGGCAGGACTTATAATACAGTTGATCCCTTTAAGTGAGCATTAGCTTATACATGAGGTTAACACACTTATCATATTTGACCCCTTCATGTAGAAAATATCCATTCACAAGAGGGTGGCATATAGTATAAGGGCTCAACATCTTACACACAAATCATAGGAACTATGAGTTCAATGCATACTTAGGAGTCCATAATTTATCATATCATGCTTGTCATACAAAACATGCAATAGTCTTTTATCAAAATAAGAATCCTTGGCATGCAAATTTAGTCAAACATGGAGGGTATATGTACATATGCTTAAAATCATATAATTCAAGAGTATAACACAAGAGAGGAGTAAAGTCAATTCATTCAGAAATCATTCAATTCAATCCACCAGCATTGTTGTGTAAACTCCAGTTTGATTGACATGAAATCCATCTTAAAAATTCATAATCTTTCATAGTTTAGATAGTTCACATCATGCATAGCTTCAATATATATAAATCAACTCTTGGGATAAGCCTTCAATAGATATTCATGCTTAATAAATCAATACAAGAAGAATCCAAACTCAAATCATGTTTATAATACATAATAAAGATTACCTATAAAGTATTCAAACTTAGAAATCATGAAATTTGGTAATGGAGAAGGATTGGTTTCATGGGTGGAAGAATTTACATGAAGGAAGCCCACATGCTTTACACTTGGATTTTCTTGAAAGGAACTTGACAAAGACTTAGGCTTCACTTGGTTTCTTGAATTCCAATAAGAGTTCTTGAAAAGCTTGAGATTAAATGGAAGATTTAAGAAGATTGGAGAGGATTTTTGATAGTATTTCTTTGAGTTTTGGGGAATAAACTGGATGAAGAATGCGAAATTTTTATCTATATAGGCATTGGGTTATTACACAAGTGCCATCAGCTAAAATAGATAAAATTCAGGAATTCTTAACCTATGGCGCGGGAAGTTCGCGACGTGGACTTGTCACAAACCCTACTGGTTTTACAATTTCATCAAAAATAATTTTTTTATTGACACAGGCAACCTATACCTTGTAGATAACCAATTCCCCACCCAATTTTGCCTCCAGAACATGAATATGAAGATGGATTTGTTGAATTATGCTTGAATTTTAAGATATTCTAGAAATACACTAAAGGGCATTTTTCCAAGCCGCGAGAGAGGTGTTATAACCAATAGTCAAAATGGACCCCCAAACTCATCCAGACTTAGAATTTTACATACTTTGTATATATCCATATAAAAAACAGCAATCCGGACTCAACAGAATCAGCGGAATTTGATTGTGAGGTCTCCATGACACATTTACCAATATAAGTCAAATAAACTAGTTTAAAAACTCAAAATATCAAAACTATCCATGAAAACTCCAAGCATTATGATGAGGCCATTAGCGTTAGTTTCGCCATCCGAAACTATTGGAACTGTTGGAATTCTAATCCGAGCTTCTGAACTCCAAATGTTGATCAAAGTGAAACTTTGATTCTAAAAGCTACTAAAATCACAACTTATGACCTAAAAAACTCATTTCCACTCCAAATTCAGTTCTCCAACATCTTATAGTGCAGTTTTGACATTCTGGATATAATAGAATCGATGGACCTCTGATCTGACCATCAAAACTCAGAATGACACAAAAACTCACTTGTTAAACAACTTTAGCTTTCAAAAAAAAACCAAAACACATATTTTCAACTTTTAAAACACGAAATTTTAGTTCTGACCATTCAAATAGTTCAAAGTAGGCCCAAAGAAACTTACAAAAAGGTAAAACGCTAATTTTCATAGATAAAGTCAAAACTGACCAATCAGGTCATTAAATCATTCACCACTAAAACAAATATTTATCCTCGAACATAAGTGGAAGTAGAATACCTAAAGCCTCAAAAAGGATAGGATATCTAGCCTGCATGTCAAACTCTAACTCCCAAGAGGCCTCAGTGATAATTTTCTCCAAAGCAGAAGATGGTGTATTGAGATACCAGAGTAGATTGTGTATACCAAATGTCAATGGTGTTTAAGATAGAATTATGGCTGAAGCCCACAATTCTAGATATTCCATTAATCTAGGTTCTACCAAGATGTACCATGACTTGAGGGAAGTCTATAGGTGGAGTGGAATGAAGAGGGATATTGATGAGTTTGTTTCCAAGTGTCCAAATTGTCAAAAAGTCAAAGTAAGCATCAAAGACCTTGTGTATTGGCTCAAAAATTTGAGATCCCTGAATGAAAGTGGGATATGATCAGTATGGACTTCATTACTAGCTTGCCGAGGTCTCGAAAGTTGCATGGTTCAATATGTGTAATTGTGGATAGGATGACCAAATCAGCTCAATTCTTAGCCATTAGATGATTGACACTACAGAAGAGTATGCAACTTGTACATCCACGAGATTGTGAGGTTGTATGGAGTTCCCTTGTCCATCATCTCAATTAGAGGATCTCAATTTACATCCTAATTTTGGAGATCATTTTAGGACCTGCCTGTCCAATAAAGCTATAGGTTCCTCTTTAAAGGACAAATCTTGACCCAACTCAACAGAGTCATAAAAAATCAGATAGGACTCATCTGGAATGTACCGGTAGAGCATAAAAACATGAAAAAAGCATGAAAAAAAGATAATCTCGGTGGTAAAGTCAACTTATAGGCTACCTCACCAACACTCCTCCAAATCTCAAAGGGGCCAATGAATATGGGACTAAGATTGCCCCATTTCCCAAAGCTCATCAAACCCTTCATGGGTGAGACCTTTAGCCAAAAATTTTCACTAATAGAGAACTCAAGAGGCCTAACCCTCTTAATAGTATGACTCTTCTGGCGACTCTAGGCACGCTGGTTTATCAAGAATACACAAGAAAAACACTTTGGATTGTTAATTAATGTCAGTGAAATACATTGATAATAAAAGATGGACAATCTAACTCTTATATAATCATATCCAACCAATGAGGCTAGTATGAGAAAAATTAGCTAAGAAGAAAATCCAATCAACAAATCAACTCTAGTCTATAAAGCTCTATCAATTATGCGTTGATGCCAATGAAAGACCTATTGCTACCCCAAATCAAAATAAAACAAGTCTAAATTCTGACTCTAAAATCTAGATGAAAATATAAATAAGAATCCTCCGGAGTAGGGGGAGGCTGACTAACTAAGTTGATGGCAGTAGATCTTCAATGTTACGCCTGTTGATGATCTCTAGTCCGTATCTCTGCATCATGAAATAATGCACTCCAAATCAACGTCAGTACATTGAATATACAAATAGGTAAAATGTCTGAATTAAACATACATCAAGGTAGAATACTATTAACTTATAGAACTCAATCAGGATGTAAAATATCTATCTTGAACAAGAATTAAGAATAAATGTCCCATCAATACAATCCAATCTAATCTGAATCAAATCAAATCTATTCAGAGTACTATCAGTATAGAACCTATCTAGGAGTTTATCTTATCTGACATCAATAACATATGAGCCAGTGATTGTTCAACAATCTCGCTGATGTTACCACAGTTGTTCCATACTTGCCAGGTGAAGAATGAATCAAATCTGTAATGGATCTGATCAATCAAGTCTGCTATTATTTCAAGGACTTCCAATTAAGAAGGAACATCCACAATAACAGTTCAATCCTTGCCTACACTTTTCAATGTAGATAATGAGTTTGAGTAAGACTTACTCTTATACATTTTGGTGCACAATACCTCTCTAAAGTGTAATGCTCGTAAGACATTCCATCTCAATAATTAGTCTCATAAGGAAATCTCATCAATCCATCAGTTCTATCACAATTGGTCCTTTCAGCCTATCAATCATCTGATCAACGCAATTCTCAATCATTTATCTCAAAGAAACTTAGACCAATCATTAAGAGGACCATCAACTAGACCAATCTTTAGAGTTTAGTTATGGGGACTCTTAGGACCATCAAGTTCTATCAACCCATCTTCATGCAAATATCACAATTACAATCAACATTGTCAAACCAAGGCTATAGACTTAATCTCTAGGTTGATTGATGCAATCTTTTATAAAATATCATATAGAGCTTATGAAAGAACTCATGTAAAAGTATTTATTATTTGTAAATCAAGTTAATGATAATCATCAACATGTGAAATACGTAAAATATATATAATTCTACAAGAAAAACATTCAGGAAAATATGTATAATGACTCAATACATTTATCTGTCAGTCAATCTCAATCAAGGGGCACGTGGAAGGATATTCCCATGCTTTAGCTTAGCCTTATATACCTAGTATATAGTTTGACATTCAACTTTGCAAGAATTTGTCCTGAATTCCCTTGAAACCTCGCTCTACCTCTCTTCTTCTTAGCCTAGTTTCTCAGTTAGTATGTACTAGGGACTTTAGAATGGGTTTAAGAACCCTTTTTAGGCCAAACATGACCTATATTTCTCATAGATTATGTTTGGAAGAGGTGGAGAAATATCTGGAATGCCCCTTAGAAGATTTAGAATTTTGAACTTTGGTGGAAAAGGTTGGGGGACTAGGTCCCTTATGCAGACGAGTCGCGTACCTGTGCAATTTTTCCAATAATTTTTTAATAAATTTTCTAACATCGTATAAGACAAAAGGACAAAATTCAAGTCCATGTCTGCGATGCAAACATTTCGCATACTTCTCTCTAGTTGTATTTTCAGTTGAAAAATTATCTTTTGATTTGGTTGCTCTAAAACCCAACCAGGATCATTCTCCCACACAATTTGGTATACTGATTGCATTTCCAACTTCAAATTTGACAATGGAGATTAGGAAGATGCATTATGCAAGATCCTCTTATCTAGGTGTATTTTGGTATTTTAATCGAATGTAATATTCTCCTCTTTGGAAACATTCAACGTTGCATGAAGAGTAAAGATGGACATGAATGAAAGAATATCAATGGAGACTCCTCTCTATAATCAATGAACAAATCAAACTATCGACCAATTAACAATATAGAAATTACTATTCAGACTCAAGAATAGACAAATTAACTCAAGTATAGACAAATCAATTTGAATCAAGAGTAAGGACGTTAACTTTGACATTTTCGTCATTAAGCACTAATGTATGCAGGTCATTAGCTTTCATTTCTTCCTCTCTTACCATGTGGCTTCCCCAATAAATTGATTCCTGCACAAGTCTTTTACTGAGGCTATCTCTTTGGCTCTCAATTTGCGAACCGGAGAATCAAGAACCAGGACTTGAACTTCTTCATAGGACATGATATCTTTCACTCTAATTCTCTTAATAGGGATTACCAATGAAGGATCTCCCTAGCATTTCTTCAACATCGAGACGCGAAAGACAAAATGCATTGCATTTAGCTCAGAAGGTAACTCTTGCACATAAACAACCTTCCAAGTCCTCTTCACAATCTGGTAGGGGCTAATATAATGATGACTTAGCTTTCTCTTTTTCCCATATATTATCGCACCCTTAATAGGTGACACTTTCAACTATACCTAATCCTTCTTCTTATGGATAACTTCCTTCAACTGAAGTAGAATTGAATCTTAGTCTTGATTTTTGTTCACCTCTGCTAGTAAATATGAAGCGGACTCATTCTAGACATTAACTCCTCCTTTATCATTCTCTTCAACTTAAACTCCCAATAGGGCTAATTTATACACTTCCTTAGCCAAATCTTTCTTCCCTTCCTTAACATGGGTTGTACTACCCATTGACAACTTGCTAAGAGCATCCGCAACAATGTTAGCTTTACATTGGTAGTAGAGAATGATTATGCAATAGTCATTGAGCAACTCCAACGATCTCCTATGTCGCAGGTTGAGCTCCTTTTGACTAAAGATGTACTGCAGGCTCTTGTGGTCAGTAAGCACATCTACATGTACTCCATAGAAGTAGTGGCGCCAAATCTTAAGGGAAAACACCACCACTGTCAACTTAAGATCATGGGTTAGATAGTTCCTTTCATAAACCTTAAGCTATCTAGAACTCTTCTAACATATATTGGACCACTAAAACTTGACCTTTTTCTAAGACAATTTAGTCAACGATGAGGATATGGAAGAAAATCCTTCAAAAAATCTGTGGTAATAGTCTGTCAACCCCAAGAAACTTATTATCCCAGTTGGAGAGGATGGTCTGGGCCAGTTCGATCTTTTGTGTGTCTACTCGAATACCATTGCCCAAGATAATATGGCCTAGAAAATCCACAAACTTGAGCCAAAATTGACACTCAAAAAATTTGAATACAACTCATTGTCCTTGAGATTCTGGAGAACAATTCTAAGGTAATTAGCATGATCCTCTTCATCACTCAAGTACCACATAATATCGTTGATAATACAATCATAAATATATCAATGTACTTTCTAAACACATTGTTTAACAAATCCATGAAGGTTATAGGTGCATCAGACAATCAAAAGGAAATAACCATGAACTTAAAATGGTCATAATGGGTCTGAAAGGCTGTCTTTGAAATGTCACATTCCCTTACCTTCAGCTGATAGTAGCCAGATTTGAGGTTTATCTTTAAGAAGCAAGAGGCACCCTAAAGTTGGTCATACAGATAATATATCTTGGGAGAGAACATTTATTCTTTATCCTGACCTTGTTTAGTTACCTATAATCAATACACATCCTAAGAGACCTGTCTTTCTTTCGCAAGAATAGGATAGAAGCACACCAAGGAGAATACTCGGCCTAAAAAAGGCCTTCTCTAATAAATCTATCAATAACACTTTCAATTCTTTCAACTCAACGGGGGTCATCATACAAGGTGAAATCGAGATAGGTTGAGTATCAAGGAGAACATCAACCCCAAAGTCAATCTCCCTAGCAGGAGAATCCAGGCAGATTCTTAGGAAATATTTTGAGAAACTCATTCACACTCTAGACTGACTCTAGAGCAGGAGGCTCCACATTATCAGTCTTAACTCACACAAGGTGATAAATACAACCCTTTTAGATTAGCTTTCTGGACCTAAGGTAGGAGTTAAAAGTATCTTTAGGTGCGATAGACTCACCCTTCCAATCTAGGACCGATTCATTCAGTGATTGGAACTTAACAGTCTGGGTTCTACAATTAATAGAGGTATAACAGGCGTGAAGCCAATCCATGCAATGGATTACAGGAAAATCAATTATCATTAACTCTATAAAATTAGCAAGAGTATCCATATGATGGATGAAAACCACACAGTCTTAACAAATTCTTTAAGCTAGAATAGATACACCAACTGGAGTACAAATATCAAAGGGTTCAAGAAGACCTTCAGGAGCTCTATGAAATTTACTAGCCACATAAGGAGACACAAATGACAATGTTGCACTAGGATCCATAAAAACATAGAAATCAAGAGTAAAGAATCGGATCATACCCATTAAACATCTGAGGAGTTCTCCTTATCTTTGTGACTACCCATAGCATACAAAAGGTTTGTGGCCCCACTTGAGCTTAATGTAGCACCCTTCTGATTTCCTCTAGCTGGTAGGGCTTGGGTAAAAGACTTAGCATTTTCAGCCAACTTTGGATAATCCTTCTGAAAGTGACCCAATTGGCTACACTTGTAGCATGCAACACTTCTCTCACGTCATCTTCCCAAGTGCATCTTATCGCAATTTCATATGGTGGCTTGCCCCATGAACCTTGTGCCACACTAACCTGTGATAGAGATCCTTGGGCTCTAAAATTATGAGACTTCTGTTCACTCCTGTTTTGGGGCATAGGTGTACTAGCAGATGATGATGCTAGCCTTGACTAAAACCTACTTCTATTCCCATTCCCTACCTTCCAACCATAATGGCTAGATATTTTAGCCCTCTTATTTTTGTACTCATCCCTATCTTGCTACCTCTTCTCATTATCCTGTTATATAGAAGTCATCAACCTCCCAATATAAATATCACTTAAAAGCATAGCTCCCCTTCCATTTTTCTTTGGCCCTTTGTTCAGCCCATCAACATGCAACCCTATTTTCCATTTCAAATCTACAATCACATTCGGAGCATAGCAAGACCGTTGGGTGAACTTGAGACCATACTCCTGCACAGTCATAGAGCCTAGTTTTAGATTCAACATCTCTTTTACCTTGGCCTCCCTTAGCACTGTTGGAAAGAAGCGCCCCAAGAAAGCATCTGTGAACACTATCCAAGTAAGCACTAGGGTTCCCTCTACTCTGCCTGTCTTCCAATGGTAAACTACAATCTGGAAACACCTTCGAGATGGTATGTAGCAAACTCAACTTCGTCAGCATCAGCCACTAGCATCACCAAAATAACTTTTTGGAAATCATAAATGTAGTTCTTAGAATCCTCATTAGGTGTAGACCTTGTGAACTCAGGAGGGCTTATCCTCAAGAACTCACAGATTCTGGATGTATCTTGTGCATCCTATCTACCAACTCTTAGTCTAGCAGCAGGTGTTGTCATAGCCTGTGCAAACGTCTACATGGCCTGGCAAAGCGCATCATTCGAGATTTTGGCTTGTGGTGGCTGTTCAGGGTCAGCTGGACCATTGAGTTCATCATGATCCTGGGGCTCAGGCTGGTTAACATTCATTATGTCAAGAAGTCCTCTTTCTCTAATAGCTCTATTTAGAGACATGATCACAATCTGCAAACACATAATGCATGAATGATTAGTGAGTTTTCATATGGTTTAGCTCTATAGCACGAGCCAGAATATGAACTGATCATGACCAAGTTACACCTCCCTTTTGAGGATAAAGTGGTCATTGTCAAATATAAAATGTAATCAAGGTTTGGATCGAATCCCACAGAGAATATGAAGACTCACAACAACTTCACCAACACACATTTCAAGTAATTAACAACTTAATTCCCTGAAGGGGGAGTTTGCACTGTTCAACAAGAAAATAAACTAAACTAATTAACACACGAGACATTCAATAATGGAGAGCAACTTGGGAATTGTGTTCCCCATGATTCACCAATTCAATATACCCGGGTAACCCAATTCTCGACTAGAGTATAGAATGCAGGACGGTAATTTAAGTTCACCAAGCCTTTTGGTGAAAGTTGAGAGGCAAATTTTACTATGTGATGTGACCCATCTCCATAGTGTGCAATACTAACCATTACCCATCGTCCAAGTCAACCTCGCCTTTGTCTAGTTCGGTTGATTAGATGAGAACATATCATTGAATCCTATTAATCAATCTCTTTTCCTATTCATTACCACCTGAATTGGGAAGGTAAAACTAGGCAAGTTCTAATATTGGTTACCACTAGAAAACATGCTAAACAAAGTGAATTGATTAATACATGCAAATATCCATTTCAAAAATTGTAAATTATCCAAGTTTATTTGGTTAGATCTTCATGGTTCCCACAACTCCATATTGTGGATTTAGCTACTTATGCTTTAGGTAGATGAAGATATTATGAATTGAGAAACCATAATAAACAGTTAGCCAATTGATTTAAAGAATAAGCAATTCCAAAATTAATTGAGAATCACAAGATTTGAAGATTCAATTAATTCACAAGTGTATTCTACTCCAAAATTGAGGTCTCCCATTACAAAATCCTAAATCTACTGTGCTCCCCTTAAAATTAACCAAAAAAATACTATTTATAGTAATTACAAATAAGTCTTAAAAATAGAAAAACTGGTCAGTGTCTTTCTAGGATAGGTCCTTAAGACTCGTAAAATAATTTACGAGTTGCAATATGGGTCTCATATTCAGCTTCATAAATCTTGGACTTCACTACCACGAATTGAAATTACAAGTCATGACTAATTCATGACTCGTATTGCACTCTCGTAGACTTCATCTGCATCAATTAGTTGTTCACTAGAATTCTTCACAAAACCTCTCTATATAAGTCGTAGAATGGTCTATGACTCGTATAGAGGTCTCGTATAGGTGAAATTCAAACCTTTTCTTTCATTGGAAATCATCACAAAACCCACTCTATGATTAGTAGAGGGTACCGTTAACCATCAAAACCAGAAATTTGAAGCAATTTAGCCCCAAAGTCATGCCAAACCTTCTTTCCTACAAACTAAACACGAAAAACACAAAAAAATCATAAATGTCGCATTGAGAACACACAAAATACAATGTTTTAAGCATCAAATATGTTGTATTTTGACAGACATCATCACCCTCAACTTAAAATTATGTCCTCAAGTAACGACTCAATCTATATAGACAATATAGCAACACACAAACCTCAACCCAATGGTATAAATCACATACAACTCAAACTCCGATACCTATGCAAACTTTTCAAAACAAGATCAGATAGCAACCTAGCATACCAAAACACACTAGTCCATTTGACAACACAACTATTACAACAAAAGGAAGATCAACAATCAACAATCACTGTACAAGTCAAATACTAACAATGCAATGCAAGTGCCCTCCCAGAAGAAGTCTCATTTTTCACACTCTTTGATGATTACAAATTAAGCATCGGGACTGTGCAAACACACTAACTCTCACAAAATATGTTCATGTATAATGACTAATACCATAGCATTGCCTCTATACTCATGACTCAAAGTTTCAGCTAACTGGACTATGATCACTTTAGAACTTTCAAAAACAATCCTTGAACTACATTTTTAATCACTTTCACCTTGCCAACTCTAATATTTTTAGGGTATTTTCCTCTCATTTTTATAGTTCCTTTTGCTTTTTACGCTCAATGTTAGGCATTGTCTTTCTTGTTCTTACACCCATTACATGATTTTCCTTTTTTGCTCTTCATTCCCAACTCATCACCTTATTTTTGTAATTTACCCCTACACTGGCCACCCACAACTTAGGTTTTTAGCCCTTATTGAAGTACACAATATCTTTCCCCCAAACTAGGGCAACTTTTGGTAGCCACCCTCAACTTAGGCTTTTTCCGTCAATCAAGGTTCATAATGCTTAAGGACAGACCAAGGCCAATTTCAAGGTTTTGCACTAGACAAGGTTAGGCTAATTAGGTTCTTTTGAAAGAGTTTGTACATGTAAGGCTCAAATACTTAGAACAAGGGATAAAACACCATTTGGTTGGTCATTTTATGGTAAAGTGGACTAATTAAAAAATAAAGTCCTAAGACCCCTTCCTAATCAATTCATCGACAATCTAACTTAAAGTAATAGGGCAAGTTCTAAATTAGTACTAAATGCATAAATCTAGCAAACTAAGATCACACTCACATGACATTGCATACATTATCCACAAGATACTCACAGATCTTGCATCATGTCTCAATTACCCTCACTTATCAGAACAACTATTGCAAAACATCCAAACATACATGGTTGCCATTTAACTATTAATTAAAATTTTGTGTGGGTACTTATTTTCAAAACATAATATAAAAATATGCTATATGCCATAAGTATAAGTATTATATGCTACACATATTATCTATACATCTTAAATGTGTCGGTTCAACAGAAATCAAATATCGAAGGGAAAAAAAAACACAGGCAAGAAAACCTCGGCATCAAAATTTGGGGTAGTTCTGGACCATAAGCTATAAATACTTCACTGAGGCCTATAACTACCCATACCTTATAAAAAAATGTGTATTGTCCTTGATGCACCAAATTAAGCACAAATAGAATAAGTAGGAGTCAAAAACATACCTCGGCGCCTAAGCGCCATTCTGTGACTGAGTTTGGCCATCTCCCTCCTGCGAGGTAGTCTCCTCAACTGTTGTACTCTGTCTATAGGGGCCAATACCCCTCAACTTATCATGCTCACAAGCTAGCCTGATCTCCACTTCGCGTCTCGATGTCCTCAAGGCCAACCCAAGATCGTCCTCCTCATCCTCATCGTCCTTAGAAATCTTTGTACGTACATTCCTTTCATCTAGCTCTACATCTGTGTATTACCTCTTCTAAAGGGAAGTCTATGTAGGCTCGGCAGAAGTAAATAAATCAACCAGTGACATTAGAGATCTAGTGTTTGGTAGTGTCACAGGAGCCACATATGATGATATCATGTCAATTATAAGCTTCTTGATCTCCTGATATACAACTAATAAATCTGAAGGTTGTGCCTTGGCTAACCTCTTTTGAACCCGCTCCTCAAAAGCATCCATGTGGGAGTACATTCTACAAATACTCTCCTGAATAGCGGAGATGGTGAACACCCAATTCCACTCCTCGAAATCTATAATAGCCTGCGGGACCCACGGCCTAAGTTGCTAAATAAGGTGAGATAATTGGGCCTCAGCACGTGATAACCATCGTGCCATGGCCTGAATAGAAGTGGTGGACATATAGACCAGGCCCATTATAGAAGGCTGTGAAGTGCTGGCCTCTAGGTAGGAGCAGCTGTAGTAGGACCCCTCTCAATATCGACTGCCTCGGGCTGCTGGGTCTCTTATCAATTGTAGAAGCAACAATACTGATGGTGGAAGTTGTCAAAACCTCAGGTGGTGGATGTTGGACAAATACCTCTAGCATGGAGGAGGCTGTGCCCTCTGAAGTGCAACCGGTTTCTAACCAGCCTTTATCAGGCTATGCTCGAAAGTATGCTGGGCCTCAACTAGCTATTCTAGCTGATGTGTGATCTCCACCTGCGACTCTATACAGAGTTTGTAGATTAAAATTGAAAATGAGATGGAGTTGGCCCTTTTCAATGCTGACTCATACATCTGCTCTGCTATTAGTCGGGCCCAATCAATGTCATAGCCAGCCATGATGCTGGCAACTAATACCATATGCTTTGGCATAAGTGTGATATCATCCAAGGTGGACCAGATGCGTGATCTGACAATAACCCACCAAAACTTGGCGGGGAAAGAAAATGAAGCCATGACAATCGGCTCCATATGGATACTAACCCAAGCAGGTTCTGGACCTTGCTCCACAATATAACTGGCCACCCATCTAAAAAGTGAGGTCCTATATACCGAATCCTTCATAATCAATGAATTTCTGTCCTTTCCCAATCTGTGCTCAAACTCTGTTTTAGATTTGGCTGCACGGTACTCTAGACCAAAAAGCATATGGCGGATCATCTCCTCAAAAATATCAACATGCTGTCCTCTTACCTGTATCTCTTTTAATTTGGGCTAAGTGATAGTCTCATCCCCTTGGGAAGATCATGCTAGATGGTTGTTGCGTACGATGCGTAGAACTCCTAGAATTGAGGAGTATCTACCAAGTGCCTCTGTCAACCACTTGAGCCCCTAACGTATCATCGTGTCCTTTAGACCTAGGACATGGCTAAGTGCATTACCTATCACGTTGGGCTCCTCATATATAGAATGGGCCAGTTTACCCCGCTAATTTGGTTGCATGCCCTTTGTGAATATGGCCTTCATACTCCTGATGCACCATCGGTGAGTATTAGCATACGGTGCTACTAAGAAGATGGTGTGACAGAGGACTCAGCATCTCTTCTATTCTTGGAGCCCTCCTTAGAACTGGAATCCTTTGCTGATCGTGTCATCTGGGGCATCCTACTCCCAATCTCCTCACTACCTTCCTCTTCAAACTGGGAAGGGCTACCAACCAGAGCCTGAGTACGCACAGCTTTGGCTGCTATTGCTTGGGTCTGTGATGCATCAGCCTAAGGGTCATATGAGACATCGTAGATGTCTAGTGACACACTTCACCGAGGGGTCTGCTCATTATCAGTAGGCTCATCAATTAGCTTTCTCCTAAAGGCCCCAATCTTCGAGTGATTTCCTTTCGAGGCCATAATACTTGAAAACTAAACATAAACAAACCATATTAGACCCAACAATAAAGAAATAAAAAGCACAAACTTATTTGCGTCAGTTGCAGAAGGGCTCTACGAGAGGCCCTTTACTAGTTGTAGTGAGAAGTACGAGTAATAAAATGACCTCATAGACCAGTGTTTCAAAACAATAATGGACACTGTAAAATTATATGAACCCTAGCTATGACTCATAAATTGGTTTACGAGGTAAACAATGTTCGTATAAAACTCTAGAGAGTAATTCAAAAAAGGTAAGGATCTATGAGACCTATCCACGAGTCATAAAGTGATCTATGTCATGCAGAAGGTCTTGCCTAATGAATACTCAGATTATCACGTGTCAGTAATTTTCCACGAGAGTTAATTACTACTAGTAGATCAATCTACGAGTCGTAAAAGACTCTCATGACAAAAAAATTCTAGGTTCTTGATATTTCTAAGTCCATCACATAGACCCCAAGAACATTTTCAACACTTAATCTACCAGCATTGAAGCAAACATACTAGCACTCACATGTTTAGCACACCATAACAATTACCCACAACAATTTCACAGATATTCAAACTATTGAAAACAATCTAGTATCAACCATCCAAAATTCCGACTATCTCAATTTCACCCAAACATTATCATCCTCCTATGTTACTAATAAGCAATTTACATTCATAAACTATTCAAAACCTTTCAATCAAACAAGAAGCATAATTCCGTAAACACAACAATCATCCATCACAGAGCCGAAAATATCCAATTTTCGAAATCAATTTAGTAATTCAATTAAAGGTAACCCTAATTTCTCATTCACAATTCATATTCAACATGAATGCCATGCTTAAATATCAAGCCCATCGCAATTATCACATCTAAGAACAAAGCAAATTCAAAGGTTAAATGTAAACCAAGAACATACCAATAATAGTCATGGACTTGGAGAAGAAAGAGAACATGAATGAGGAAAAACCCTAGGTGCTAGAAAATCATGATGGAAAATGGGTTTGATTACCAGAAATTGATCAGAAAATAGGAGGGAAAATTTTGGGTTAATTTGGTTAATTAGGTCAAAGTGGGTTCAAAATATTTTGACCCCCTTTTACACCTTTATTGGGTCACAGATAAATTACTGGCCTTGGGTCTACAAGACCATAATAATGAGTAGTAGATGGGTCTACGAGTTGTAAATCATGGTTTTCCAGATCCGTCAAAACTTAGAAAAATTTAGAAACTTACCTGTGATCTAAGAACCCTATTCACGACTCGTAGTTTGATTGACGAGTCACAAAGTTGCCTCATGGTTTCGGTCCACACTATTTATGCTTATTGGAAATCTCTACGAAATGGGATTAGGAGTCTTAAAGTGAAATACGACTCATAAGACTAATCGTAGAAACTGTACCTGATGCATTACTCAGTGAAATCTGCTGCTTTAGTCATTTACCAGAATTCTCTTCATAAAATTCACTTGCACCCTTTCACAACCCGAGCCTAGGGGCTAGACATGACACGATTAATGAGATCCCGAAGGGATCTCAGACAATTCTCTTAGAATATCATCACACATCCTTGGTCGTGAAAGAATAATTACAACAACAAGAGATATGAATAGGGGAAACAGGACTAAAGGAAGTCTTTAATAATCATAAAATACTCAAGGGTCAAGCTCATAGCATAAGTAAATCAATTGCTCCAACAATACCTATAACATATATTGGAGTGGGGGCCAAGACACTTTCCGGGCTCACCATCATAGTATCAAGTGTTCAACATAAAGAGATATGAAATAGTAAGAATAGCTTAGCTAGTGTCCCCGAACATGAGAGCTCACCAAAGCTTATCTTCATATATGCCAAAACTAGCCATGTGGAGGATGATCGAGAGGTGCTCCGATTCCTACGTGATAACATCATGTAGGCATAGAGTATGTTTTAGTAAGTTTGAATGTACTAATTATGTAGGATGCAATGCAACAAGACATAAGCCAACATAGTCAAAATGCATAATCATAAGTAATGGGTAAGTATAATATCAATATAGCATGCATGATCAATGCTTGAAGTTGAACATGCTTGTAAATCATATAACTCACAAATATAGATTACATGGGTGGGAAGAGACCATAACTGACATAGATCGAGCAAACTAGTACTTGGAATCCAAGTCATTCCACCCTTTTGAAAGGTGATTAAGGTATCCACCACTCAATATGGTGGTTTGGGCATGTCACCCCCAACAAGGTGGTCGAGTTATCTACCCCTCAACAAGGTAGTATGGGTATGTCAGCCCCTAACAAAGTGGTCTAGGTATCTGCCCCTCAACATAGTAGTACGGGCACATCACCCCTAAAAAGTGGTCGAGGTATCTATCCCTTAACATAGAAATATAGGTATGTCACCCCCTAATAAGGTGGTCGTGGTATCTACCTCTCAACATGGTAGTATCGGCATGTCACCCCCCAACAAGGTGGTCGAAGTATCTACCCATCAACATGGTAGTATGGGCATGCCACCCACCAACAAGGTGGTCGAGGCATGTCACCCCCTCAACAAGGTGATTGTGTATGTCACCCTCTAACAAGATGTGGTTAACTTGCAATTCTATAGATACTTTTCATGAATTCAATACATACATACAATCCCTTACTCATCACAAAGCCACTTGACTTATAAACCATGTAGTAGTCATCAATAACTTGAGAATACTTCTCAAAAAATTTTATCAAACACTTGATAGGTATGTACTGCTAGTTCAAAATAATGCAAATCAAGAGTGAAATAATGTGACAAAACTCAATGTAAATCAACCCGCCAACATATAATAAAGCTCTTATGTAAGATGCTTTGAAATTAATCATCAAATCTCTTAATAGATCATAGTTTCATAGTCCAAAACATGCATAGTCTCAATAGACAAAGCCAATTCATAGTATAACCTTAAAGTAGATAGACATGCATAATCAATCAACATTTCATAAAACCACAACTTAATTTATAACCAAAATCTATAATAAGAGATACACATAGATGATACAACTTCAAAACATGTAATATTCATGAAAAGAAAGATTGAGCTCCATGGGTGAAATGATCCAACGGATGAAACCCACATACATAAATTTGGGGATTATTTGATATAGACTTGAAGGAGAATTGAAGCTTTAATGGAGTTCTTTTTATTCGAAATTAAGCTTAAGACACTTGAATTTGGATGAGAATTTTTTTATAAAATGGTTGAGAGGTTTTAGAGAGGGTTTTTGAGTGATATGTGGTTGAAAAAAGGCTAAGTATATGACCCATAAGTGGGCATGGGGCCATGACCCCAATGCCCTTATGCCGAAATATAAAATTGAGAAGTGTTAACACTATTCCGTAACGGATCGCGTCGCGGAGCAATTGCGAACCCTACTAGTTTGTGAAAAATTGGCAAAAATCATTTTTCACTATGGTTCTTCTAAAATCTGGGTTACACCCATTTCCCACACAATTTTACCCCCGATAAAGAATGTATAGTGGAATTTATGATATCACACTGAGATATACGAAAATTATGATTATGGGCATTTTTGAAGCACATTTTTGGGGCATTGCAATATCTCCCCCTTTGGAACATTTGTCCCCGAATATCGAAGAAACATACATAAGAGATGTAATCATGAAAATTTCATCCCGACATGAATGCAACAAAAGCATTTGAACATCATTATTGAAAATTTCAACTTGAAAGTCAAAAATCACTATAAACTTATCAACATAAACATGAATGCATGCAAAATTATATAACAGATGAAACATAAGATTTGAAATCATATAGGGACTTAAGTTAGTAGCTGAGGCGTAAGTAGAGTGGAAAAGTTATGGATATCGAATTCTCATGTACGCCTCAGCTTACCATGTGGTATTTCAACTTGTTGGTTCCTCCGAAGGACCTTGACGAAAGTTATATCTTGTTTCTCAAACTTTGCACTTGTCTATCCAAAATCTCCATCGGAACCTCCTCATAGGTCAAATTATCTCCTAAGACACCGATAACATCCAAAGGAACTATAGCAGTTTGGTCGCGTACACAGTTTCTCAACATGGACACATGGAAGATCGGATGAACCATGTTAGTCTCTATAGGAAACTCAAACTCATAATCAACCCTACTAATCCTCCTTAAAACTCTCTAAGGAACTACAAAGCTTGGGCTTAATTTCCCTTTCTTTCCAAATCAAACCATACCCTTTATAGGTGAGACTTTCAAGTAAACCCAATCACCAACTTCAAACTTATGATCTCTTCTCCTCATATCGGAGTAGGACTTTTGTCTACTTTGGACTGTTTTCAATCACTGCCTCATCATCTTCACCTTATCCAAGGCTTTCATGACCAAATCTAGACCTAGGAAAGCCATATACCCCACTTCAAATTACCCCAATCGAGGATCTGTCATTCTACCATAAAGAGCTTCAAAAGGAGCCATACTAATGCTTGAGTGGTAGCTAATGTTGTAAGCAAATTCAATGAGCGGGAGATGTTCATACCAACTACTTTTAAAATTTTATATATAAGCTCTAAGCATATACTCAAGAGTTTGGATAGTCCTCTTGGCTTGACCATCCATTTGAGAATAAAAAGTCATGCTAAGCTTAACCTTGGTACTAAGACCTCTTTGGAAGACCTCCAAAAGTAAGAAGTGAATTGAGCACCACGATCCTAAATGATAGACAAGGGCAACCCATGTAATCTAACCAACTCATGTACATACAACTTGGCATAATCTTCTGCACCATAAGTGGTTTTGACCAGTAAGAAGTGAGCCAACTTTGTCATTCTAGCCATAACAATCCAAACAGAGTCAAAATGTTTCCTAGTCTTAGGCAACCCAACCACAAAATCCATGTTGATCTCTTCCCACTTCTAAGTAGGCACTCGACCTTTGATTTTTGGCTTTCACTTGTTGGCAATTGTGACATCCAGATATGAACTTTGCAATGTCTCTCTTCATACCACCCCTCCAATACACTTCCTTCAAGTCTCTATACATCTTTATATAGCTAAGGTGAATGGAATAGGATGAATTATGGGCCTCCTTCAAGATCAATTATTTCAAAGGATCCACATTTGGCACGCATAATCTACCTTAGCACCTAAGGGCACCATCTCCTCCTTGGGAGAAAACCTCCACTTTACCATCTCTCACCAAGGCCTTCAATTCAAACAAGGTGGAGGTCAAGATCTTGTTTTGCCTTTACCTCTTCAATTAAGGACGTGCTAAAACCATCAACAACAACTACACCACCATTTTCAACCTCATTCAACCTAACCCCCAATCTGGCCAATCAGTGAACCTCTCTAGCCACCTCTTTGGCACCATCATCAACATGAGCTAGACTACCCATAGACACCCTACTTAGAGCATCGGACACAAAATTAGCTTTATCGGGGTGATAATGCACACCCATATCATAATCTTTACGGAGCTCTAACCACCTTTCTTGTCTCAAGTTATGATCATTTTGGGTGAACACATATTGGAGACTCTTGTGATTGGTAAACACATTAACATGAACCCCATACAAGTAGTGAAGCCAAATTTTCAAAGAAAATACCGTGGCCGCCAATTGAAGATATGGGTGGGATAATTCTTCTAAGCACCTTACCACTTTGCATCAAAACACACACCCAAACCAATTCTTGAGGCATCATAATATACAACTAAGTCTTCCAGTAGAGACAAGATAGGAGAGAAGACAAGCTTATCCTTCAAAGTTTGGAAACTCTTTTCACACTCATCAGTCCACAAAAGTTTTTCCTTCTTTTGTGTCAATTTAGTCTTTGGAGAAGCAATAGTAGAGAAGTCATTCACAAACCTCCAGTAATAACCTGCCAAACCTAGAAACCTCTAATGTCCGATGGAGTCAAAGGTCTACACCAATTTGTAATCACCTACATTTTCTTAGGATCCATCTTAATGCCATCACCTGACACCACATATCCTAGAAAAGCAGCCTCTTTCAACCAAAACTCTCATTTATAATATTTTGCATACAACCTTTCCTTCCTCAGGATTTTCAACATCACCCTTGGTGATCCATATGCTCATCCTCACTATGTGAATAAATCAAAATATCATCAAGCAAAACCACCACAAACAAGTCAAGGTAGGGTTTAACGACCCTATTCATAAGATCCATAAATATAAATGGTATATTAGTTATCCCAAAAGGACATAACCACACACTCAACGTGCCCAGACCTAGTCCGAAAAGTCATCTTGGGAATTTCACACTCCCTAACTTTAACTTGGTGATACCCATATCGAAGATCAATCATAGAGAAGTGATTAGGCCCTTGAAGTTGATAAAAAAGGTCATCAACCCATGGTAGAGGGTACTTGTTCTTTATGGTGACTATATTAAGTGGCCGTCAATGCACATTCTAAAGGAACCATCATTTTTCTTCCTAAATAACACTGGTGCACCCTAAGATGACTTACTAGGCCTTATAAAACCCTTTCCCAACAAATCCCTTAATCGCTCTTTCAACTCCTTCAACTCCGCAAGGACCATACATTAAAGGGGAATAGAAATGGGCTGAGTATTGGGAAAAAGGTCTGTACTAAAATCTATTTCCCTTTCGGGAGGAAAACAATCAAGAAACTAAATAACAATCGAAACCAACTCAATTGGAGGGACTTTGGAGTCAACATCCCTAACCCTTACAAGATGATAGATACAACCCTTAGAAATCAACCTTTGGGCTTTAAGGCGAAGAATGAATCTACCCTTGACCACCACATCCCAATATGCATGCAATCAATCAATCCCAAGAATGACATTAAAATCCACTATATCCAACTCAACAAAATCACAAGACATGATTTTATGCAAGATAAACATGGGACAATTTCTGTAGACTCTTCTAGCAACAATGGACTCACCAACGGTGGTTGACATTTCATACACACAATAATTTTGGACTAACATGAAGCTTTTTGGAAATAAAAGGAGTAATAAAAGAAAGAGTGAAACCGGGTCTATCAAAGCATACACATCAAAAATAAAAAATCTTTAAAATACTGGTGATGACATTGGGCACATCATCCACCCCTTGTCTCACTTGAAGAGTATAGAATGTACTTTGCCTTGGAGCACCCCCTTGTCAGCCTCCCCTCTTCTTTTGACCCACATTTGCACCTTGGCCTTGTGGATGACCCTATCTACCTTAGTTTTGAGCTCAAGGACAATCAATCACCTTAGGGCCCTCCTCACAACAACCATAGTAAGCATTGGAGTCCTTCAAACATGGGCTATTATGGTTCCTACCACATCTTTGACACATAGGGTTAGGCACAACATCACCACCACCTTGGAACCCTGGCATATTATTAGAAAACCTCCTATTAGGAGCATTGGAAGACCCTTGGCCTTGGAATTTGTGGCCTTCAGGAAACCAACCACCCTTGGAATTTGGGAATTCACATTCAAACAAGCCCTCTTGGACTCACCACTTCTTCTTTTTCTAAGCTTTTCCCCCACTAGTTTCTCGACATATGTTATCAGGCGGGGAAAGTCCATATCATTTACTCGTAACGGTACGACACTTCCTATTAACCAAGTCGAACACACCCAACACAAATTTATTGATCCTTGATCTCATCTTGGCAACCAATTGTCGGGTATACTTGGAGACTTGGTTGAACTTGAAGGTGTAATCCTTCACATTCATGGAACCTGTCCTAAGGTTCATAAACTCCATCATTTCATCCTCCCTTAGCTCGATAGGAAAGAACTGATTGACGAATGAAGTTTTGAACTCCATCCAAGGAATAACGTCATCATCTCTCCTCTTCGACCTCCATTGTGTAAACAAAATTTAAGCGACCCCTTTGAGCTGGTAGGCCACCAGCTCCGCCTTTTCCTTTGATTTAACCCCCATAATTGACAACACCTTATACACCTAATCAATGAATTCTTGGGGATCCTCATCCAACTTGGACCCATAGAACTCCGGTAGATTCATCCTAGTAAAATCCCTGACCCATGAGGCCATGGTAGGAGCATGAGGGGCTTGGATCCCTTGGTGAATTTGGTTCGTTGTAGTACGAGCCAACATTGGAATAGCATCACAAAACTCATCTTGACCACCCCTCCACCTTGAGAAGCTTGAGGAGCGGGAGGAGCTGGTTTCTCCTCGGGTATGGGCTGTCCTTAGTCTCCCACTTAGAATCAACATGATCTAGAAGAGCAAAGAGCATTCTTAGAGGAAAAAGCCTTACACTCACATCTAAAGCATGATATAGACCATAAAGAAGTGAAATATTTCCTAAAACCTCTCATAGCCTCCCACTCATAGTCGTGGCACACTTTACAACCATGAATAAGACTCTAATCGATGCAGTATGTTGATTTCAGAGGACCATTAACAACCTAGTGCTTTAATACCAAGTTTGTCATGATCCAAGCCTAGACATAACACGGCGTATGGGAACCCGAAGGGCCCCAAATAAGCCTCTTAGCTTATCATTCACATATCCTTAGTTGCAGAAGCATATTAACAACAACAAGAGATATATATAGGGGAAATAGGACAAAAGGAAGTCTTTGATAATCATAAAATACTCAAGAGTCAAGCTTATCACATAAGTACATCAATTGTTCTAACAACACCTCCAACAAATCATGGTTTGGTAGATCCCTCAAAACTTAGAAAAATTTAAAAACTTATCTGAGATCCAAGAACCCCATTCACGGCTCGTAGTTTGATCTATGAGTCGAAAAGTTGCCTCATGGGTTTAGTCCATACTGTTTATGCTTATTGGAAATCTCTATGAAATGGGATTACAAGTCGTAAATTGCACCACGACTTGTAAAACTAGTCGTTGAAATTGTACCTGATGCATTAATCAGCAAAATATGTTGTTTTAGTCATTTACCAGCATACTTTTCATAAAATTCACTTGCACCCTGTCACGACCTGAGCCTAGGGCCTAAATGTGACATGACAAATGGGAACTCAAAGGGATCCCAAACAAGCCTCTTCGCATATCATTCGCACATCCTTGGTCGCGGAAGCATAATTACAACAACATGAGTTATAAATAGAGGAAACAAGACTAAGGAAGTCTTTGATAATCATAAAATACTCAAGAGTAAAACTCATAGAATAAGTACATAAATTGTTCAAACAACACCTATAACATATATTGGAGCGGGGGCCAAGACACTTTACAGGATCACTCTCATAGTATCAAGTGTTCAACATAAAGAAATATGAAATAGCAAGAGTAGCTTAGCTAGTATCCCCGAACTTGAGGACTCACCAAATCTTATCTCCTGATATGCCAAAACTAGACATGTGGAGGATGATAGAAAGGTGCTCCGGTTCCTACATGGTAACATCATATAGGCATAGGGTATGCATTAGTAAGTTTGAATGTACTAAATATGTAGGATGCAATGCAACAAGACATAAGCTAATATAGTCAAAATGTATAATCATAAGCAATGGATAAGTATAATATCAATATAGCATGCAGGATTAGTGCTTGAAGTTGAACATGCTTGTAAATCATATAACTCGCAACTCTAGGTTACATGTGTGGGAATAGACCATAAGTGACATACATCGAACAAACTATTACTTGGTATCCAAGGCATGTCACTCCCTTGGAAGGTGATTAAGGTATCCACCTTCAATGTGGTGGTATGGGCATATCACCCTCCAACAAGGTGGTCGAGATATCTAACCCTCAACTTTGTAGTATGGGCATGTCATCCCCCAACAAGGTGGTCGAGGTATCTACCCCTCAAAATGGTAGTACGGGCACGTCACCCCTAAAAAGTGGTCGATGTATCTATCCCCTAACATAGAAGTATAGGTATGTCACTCCCTAATAAGGTGTCGAGGTATCTATCTCTCAACATGGTAGTATCGACATGTCACCCCCCAATAAGGTGGTTGAGGTATCTACCTATCAACATGGTAATATAGGCAAGCCACCCACCAACAAGGTGATCGAGGCATGTCACCCCCTCAATAAGGTAATTGTGTATGTCACCCTCCAACAAGATTTGGTCAACTTGCAACCCTATAGATACTTTTCATGAATTCAATACATACATACAATCCCTTACTCATCACAAAGTCACTTGACTTATAAATCATGAAGTAGTTCATCAATAACTTGTGAATACTTGTCAAAAAATTTTATCAAACACTTGATAGGTATGTAATGCTAGTTCAAAATAATGCAAACCAAGAGTGAAATAATATGATAAAACTCAATGTAAATCAACCCATCGACATATAATAAAACACTTATGTAGGATGCTTTGAAATCAATTATCAAATCTCATAATATATCATTGTTTCACAGTCCAAAACATGCATATCTCAATAGACAAAGCCAATTCATACTATGATCTTGAAGTAGATAGACATGCATAATCAATCAACATTTCATAAAATCACAACATCATTTATAAC
>JAOTQR010098176.1:0-24924 GCA_025774065.1 Solanum ossicruentum | reverse complement strand
TATTATGTATTGTACACATGTCTTCTATTTGGGTTCTACAAGAAATGATGATTTATGCCAAAACATTGTTAGGGTTTGATATTATGATGGATTTTATGATAGTAAGGTTATGTACTCTTTCTCAAAGTACATGGATTTATGGATTATTTTATGGGTATTTATGAACTTTTCTCATGATGGTATTATTATGTATTGTACACATGTCTTCTATTTGGGTTCTACAAGAAATGATGATTTATGCCAAAACATTGTTAGGGTTTTGATATTATGATGGATTTTATGATAGTAGGGTTATGTACTCTATGATGCTATCAAAAGCTATGAAGCAATTTATGGGTTTTAGCTGGTTTTCGTGATAATCAAAATAAGTTTTTTACTTGATAAGATGGATTTCATGTTCCCATGTCCATATTTTGAAAGATGATGTATATTATTATGATGGGTTGAATAAGGATGATTTAAACTAACTATTTTTTACTATATGTCTTGACATATAATTTCTAAATAATAAGGGTTTTACCACAATATTGGCGGATTGATTTGAATAGCTTTAAAATGAATGGATTTTACTCTCCTCTTGTCGTATACTCTTGAAATGCATGATTTTAACTATACATGCATATACCCACCATGTTTGACTAAATTTACTTGACAATGATTTTTATGTTGTTGAAAGATTATTGTATAAATTCCAAAAGAAGCATGTTATGGTAAATAATGGGCTCTCAAGCATATGTTAAGCTCATGAAAAATTTCTATGATTCACAAGTAAATTATTGAGTCCTTATTCTATGTTTTATTCTCATGTGATTGTGAAGCCTACTAGAAGGGGTTATGACCTAAGCTATATTTCAAACCTCTAGTACAAGGAAAATATCTACATGAAGTGGTTATGACCTAAGTTGTGTTCCTCATCCTAATAAACGATTTAATACTATGCACTATCTAGTGCTTACATGAAGGGGTTATGATGTAAGCTACATTTCTCACCCTCATGTACTATTCAATACCTACTAAAAGGGGTTATGACCTAAGCTATATTCCTCACCCTCTAGTACAAGGTATTTGAATGAACTGCCTATGCCACTTTATTATGTTAAACAAGTTATACAAGTATGAGTGTTTTCATGCATGGTTTAACCTATGAATTGATTATACATGTCATATTGAGCTCATGTCTAACGATTATGATTATGCATCTTGATTATTATTATTAATCTTCCTTGTTGCATTGCACCCCGCATACTTAGTACATTCCAAGTACTAACTCATCTTTTTGCCAACATCATCTAACCATGTAGGGACTGGAGCTCCTATTCATCCTTCTCTTCGTAGCTAAACGGTGGTCCTAAAATTGTTATCGGTGAGTCCTCAACTCCGGGGACAACATTCATCTACTTTCATGCTTTTATTTGGACTACTCTATTTTGGAATGCTATCTTTGAGGGTGAGCTAGGGTGATGTCTTCCCCCTACTCCATTCTTAGTTAGATGTTGTTGGATACATGGGTTGTATGTTATGAGCTTGACTCTTGTTATATCTATGTATAGTTGGATTTTACCCTTAGTCCCTGATCCCTTTTGTGGTGAATGTTCGCTATGTCAACATGTTGGAAGTTTCAAGTCCCTAAGTACCCTCATAGAGTGAGTCATACTAACCCGCCCCTTAAAATTATTTGCTATTTGATTCATGTTTATCCTCTTCCCTAATACATCCCCATAGCGTGAGCCCAAAGCCCCACTTCCCTTAGAAATTATGTACAATGTGCTTATTTATCTCTTATTGCTTCAGCGAAACCAAGGATGTGCTATGCATGCTTAAGAGGCTTGTTTGGGGATACTCTTCAGGTTACCATTTGTCATGTCACATCTAAGCCCTAGACTTGGGTTGTGATAGTTGGCTACCTAAATTCTCACCTTGATGGTGAGGGTTTGATTTTCCACTTTATAATCCCCTCCCCATTCCCCAAACCCTACCCCTAATTAAGAAAAATAGTTTGGGACAAAACTAATAATGTTTGCTAAGTTTAGGAGTATTTTTAGTACTTTTCTCTTTTTTCATACTAGATGAATAAGCTTAATCAAATAAAACTTGATCATGCTATCTACGGAGGCTATAGCTAGTGGTGCACTGGTAGTTGCAGATTGCGTCAATCATGTCGAATTGAAGTGAAAAGATTTTGTGTAAACCGTAATTTCCAGATTATAATTAAAAAAAAGGTATTAAGAACACCCCTAAACTTGGCACAACTTATTAGTTTCATCCTAAACTATTGGCAATCTTAAAAACACTCATTTACTAGATTAACTAAACTAAAATACATCCCCATCCACCACAAGTGTTAAAAACACCCCTTAGTTTTACAAGTATTTAGGGGTGTATTTTGCTCATATTTTTTGATTAGGGGTATATTTAAGTTCATTTAATTAAGTGGAGGGGTTATTTTAAGAGTATCAATAATTTGAGGACAAAACTAATAATTCATGCCAAATTTATGAGTGTTTTTAATGTTTTTCTCTAATGTAAAATGATGAGGATTTCATTAAAACTTGAGACAGAAGATTTAATTTATAAGACTAAAATGAGAGAATGGTCAAGATGGTAATTGCTCTATGGAATTTGGTCTTTTTCCTTTTTCTTTCAATAAATTTTGAATATTGTTATAAATATGCTCACTTTAAAAAAATAGAATACCATCTAGAAAAGGAGCCTAATGTGAAAAGACTCCAAAATAGAAATAACTTAATACAACTTTCAATTGTTAGTAATCCTACTTAATCAAAATTTGAATCATATAAAGACATTTATTAGCTTTTCTGAGTTCTTCATATGTTTAGTCCTTATTAAAATCAAATTTGTATTTGTAAAATGAATATTGCCTTAGAGATCCAGTGTATGTGAAATGTGCCAAAAACACCCGAGAAGGTGCCTCAAAAATGCCCATAATCGTAATGTTTATATATCTCAACATCCATGCATGATATCAAAAATTTGAATTCATATTCGTTATTAAAGGGTAAAATTGAGTGGGAGATAGGTGTAAACCCAATTTTAGAGGACCTGTAGCCAAAAAAAATGATTTTCAAAAATTTCCATTTTCAGAAGTTGTTCACAACAGCTTTGCAACACGGACCTGTTACGGAGCAGTGTTGTGACTTCCTTATTTTTTTCTCTCATCCTAAGGTATTGGGGTCTTGGCCCTATGCCTTTATATGTTTGAAAACACCTATACTTAGCCATATTTTCAACTCTATAACACTCAAGCCCCTCTCAAAATCCTCTTTAACACTAAACCAAATATTTCATCCAAATTCAAGTATCCCAAGCTTAATTTGAGATCTCAAGAACTCCATTCAATCTCCAAGTATCATTCAAATTAAGATCAAGGAAAAACCCAAACTCAAGATATGTGGGTTTCAACCATTGGGTCATTTCATCGATGGTGCCCAATCTTCCTATCTCATGCAAATTGCATGTTTTCAAGTTGTATTATCTATGGGTATCTCTTATTGTGGATTTGAAGCATAAAATATGTCGGGGTTTTATTAAATATTGATTAAATATTGTGAAGACCCCAAAAAGCACTCGAATATGTGTCTCAAAAGTGCTCAGAATCATAATTTCCACATATCTCAAAATCTGACTATATATTCTTGATCAAAGGATCAAATTGAGTGTAAAGTGGGTCTATTCCTTATTTAAGAGCAAATGATTAGCGATTTTGATTTTTCCAGAAATGCAAATTCAAGAGAAGTTTTCGCTTGGCGTGACACGCAAAGGGTGCGAAAACCTCTCTGGAATTTTATGTCCCATTTTGACTTCGATCAAAGACTTTTTAAGTTGTTGGGCCTAGTGTTCCCAAACATGAAAATACCTATACTAGCCAATTTTCACTCTCATATCATTCTAAACATTTTCCAATACTCACTCAAACACTTAGCCAAATATTCTACTCCTAAATTCAAGTCTTAAACCTCATCCAGATCTTAAGGTTTTCATTCAAGCTTTAAGTCTCCATCTCCAATCTTAATGAAGTTTATCTTCAAAGCTAATATATGTGGGTTTCTTTCACCCATGATGACCAAGCTTTCTTTTATTAAAAATTCTATGATTTGAGGTTGATTTACTCATGGTTCTTATTTACGATGAAATTCACTGCACACTATGTTGAGGTTTATGAAATTGTGACTGTTTTACTATGTTTTGGGCTATGAATCTAAGATCTAATGTAAGACTTGATAAAGGGTTTTGATGTATGTTGCTTAATGTTGTTACCATATATTTATTGATGGTTTTACATTGGATCTTCTAGCATGAGAACACCCTTGAATTTCATGGTTTTACACTAGCAGTACACACCCTCTAAGTGTTTGATAAAATGTCTGGTTATAGTTTCTTGAGGAATTGAAGGTCCAATGCATGTATTTTGAGTTGAATGACTATATAATGATGAAATGATGATGGAATTATGATGAAATGATGATAAAAAGGAATGTATGTTATGATGATGAAAGGAGTGTGTATATATATATGATATTATCTATATAGTGTTGGGATGATCAAGCCTAGCTTGAGGGGTTGTCGGCTCGAGTAACCTTGTCGGGGGGTTTTTACGTTGATCGTCTAGCTTGGGGATTGTAGGCATGAGTAACCTTGTTGGGGTTTGGTACCTATCAACCTTGTTGGGGGGGTTTGTACTCCATCAACCTTGTTAGGGGGTTTGTACTCCATCAACATCATAAAGGGGTTTGTACCTCATGCGCCTCTATAAGGAGGTGGTAGGTATTGGATTGCACTAAGAATAGTCACTCCTTACACATGTAATATCATCTATATAAGCATGATTTACTCTAAGCATCATTCATACATGTCATTTTGCTATTATGCTATCCATTGAGTGTTGTTATGCATTTTGCCTATGATGTCTATTGATTGTTGAATTACATCCTGCATACTTAGTACATTCAAACGTACTAACGTATAAACTATGTCTATATGATGTCTCTATGTAGGAACCAGAGAACCACTTGATCATCCTCCTCCTCCACGTGGCTAGTACAATGCCCTCTCAAGCTTGTTGGTGAGTCCTCCATTCCAGGGACGTTTCTTATGATCTCTTGCTATGTACTAAGACTATCTTTCTTCTATTTATGTATTGACTATGAGAGTGAGCCCGATTTCTTGACGTGGCCCCCGCTCTCATCAATGTAGTAGATGTGTTATTGGACATGTTATGTATCTATACTATGAGCCTTGACTCTCTTGTTTGATGTTATGATATGGAAGCTTATCTTAGTCTGAATTTCCTTATATATTTTTATCTCTTAGTGTCAATTTGAATTGCTTCCATGACCAAGGATGTGTAATGATATGATATGAGGCTTGTTTGGGGTTCCTTCGGGTTCCCCATTCACTGGTCACGTCTAGGACCTAGGCTTGGGTTGTGACAAAGATGGTATTAGAGCCCTAGGTTGTTAGATCCTTGGACTCCAATACACTACGTTGATCAGAGTATTATTCATGGTTGTGTTGTGTACCATAACTATGAGTAGGAGGCTATGAGACGTTTTAGGAAATGTTTTCTTTCTTCATGTTCTAAGTCGTGCTATAGATTAGAAGAAATTTTTCCCCCTAATGATTGTCCTTTGCTATGCTAGATCATGCCTAACACAAGAGAAAGATGAGTCCGCACACCCGAGGAGCAACCGGCCAATGGAGAGCTTAGGGATGCTCTCACCTGCTTGCACAAGTTATGGCAAATCAAGCCAATCAAGGGGCCCAAGCCCCTCATGCTCCTAAACTAGCTTCTTGGGTGAGAGACTTTATGATAATGAATCCCCTGGAATTCTATAGGTCAATGGTAGATGAGGACCCTCAAGAGTTCACTGATGAGGTCTACAAGATATTAGCTATCATGGGTGTGAGGTCAGAAGATAAGGCGGAGTTGGCGGCCTACCAACTCAAAGAGGTGTCACAAATATGGTACAACCAATGGAAGGAAGAGAAGGGAGCCAATCATGTGGTGCTTTGAGAAGAGTTCAAGGTGGCTTTCCTTAATCGATTCTTCCATCTTGAGCTTAGGGAAGCCAAATTGGTGGAATTTATGAATTTGAGACAAGGGCCTATGAGTGTGAGGGAGTATGCCGTCAAGTTCAACCAGCTTTAAAAGTTTTCTCCTCACTTGGTTGCCGACCAAAGTACGAGAATGAACAAGTTCATGATGGGTGTGTCTGACTTAGTGAGTCAAGAATGTCAGTGCACTATGTTGATTAGTGACATGGACTTGTTTCGTTTGATGACATATGCCGAACAAATGGAAGAGGAGAAATTGAGGAAGAGAAGGCATCATGAGGACAAGAAGGCCCGTTTTGAGGGTAAGTTCCAAAAGAGTGGCCAGTTCCATCAAGACCAAAGGTCTACTCATGCATTGAATAAGAGGGTTGCAAATGATTTTATGAGGGTCCAAAGTGTGGTAAGGCTCATAGTGGTACATTCTTGAGGAGTACCGATGCTTGATATGGTTGTGGGAAAATAGGCCATAAGGAAATAGATTTCCCTCAAAATTACAACAAGGGTAAGGAGGTTCATCCACAAGGTGCTAGTGTGGTTCCTTTGGGGAGAGGTGGCCGACAAGATGGTGCCCTAAGGGAAAATCGATTTTATGCTTTGCATGGGAGTCAAGGGGTTGATGAGATCCCTAATGTTGTTACTGGTATGTTGAAAATCTTTGACTTTGATGTGTATGCATTGATTAACCCAGGTGCCACTCTTTTTGCTGCCCCCTTTGCTTCCAAAAAGTTCCATGTTGAGCCTGAATTGTCGCATGAGTCATATGAGGTGTCTACTCCTATTAGTGCAACTATTGTTAATAGAAAGCCTATAGAAGTCTTCCTATTTGCATCTTGCCTAAAATATTGCCTTGTGATCTTGTTGAAGTGGACATGGTTGATTTTGATATTATTCTTGGGATGGTTTAGTTGAATGCATATTATGCTTATATTGATTGTAGAACCCGTAGAGTCAGATTCTAATTGCCAAATGAACCTATCTTTGAGTGGGAGAGTAATGATGTGGTGGTCAAGGGTAAGTTCATCTCTTGCATTAAAGCCCATAAGTTGATCTGTAAAGGGTGTCTTTATCATCTTGTGATGGTTAGGGATGTGGAGTCCAAGGTCCTTCCCATAAAGTCGATTCCGATTTTAAATGAGTTTCTTGATGTCTTTCCAAATGACCTTCCCAGTGTTCCTCTCGAAAGGGAAATAGACTTTGGTATAGACCCCCTCCCTGATACTTAACCCATTTCTATTCCCCATTACCATATGGCCCCAACAGAGTTAAAGGAGTTGAAGGAATAAATGAGGGAGTTGTTGGAGAAAGATTTTATTAGGCCTAGCCAATCCCCATGCGGTGCACCGGAGTTGTTTGTGAAAAAGAAGGATGGGTCTCTTAGAATGTGTATTGACTACGAGAAATTCAATAGGGTCACCATCAAGAATAGATATCCTCTTCCAAGAATTGATGATTGTTTGACAAATTGCAAAGGTATAGCCACTTCTCTAAGATTAATCTTTGGTCCGGGTATCATCAAGTGAAGGTAAGGGAGTGTGACATTCCCAAGACAGCCTTCCGAACTAGGTTTCAGCATGACGAATTTGTGGTTATGTCTTTTGGGTTGACTAATGCACCAACCATATGCATAGATCTAATGAATAGGATCTTTAAACCTTACCTTGATTCCTTTGTTTTGGTCTTCATTGATGATATTTTGATCCATTCACATATTGAAGAGGAGCATATAAGTCATTTTAGGGTCGTGTTGGAAAGATTAAGGGAGGAGAAATTGTATGCTAAGTATGAAAATGAATCTTCATTGAAGGAGGCTACCTAGGACATATGGTGTCGGGGGATGGTATTAAGGTGGATCCTAAGAAGACCAATATGAATAAAAATTGGCCCAGATTATTGACCCCATCGGACAGTAGGAGTGGGCTTAGCTGGATACTATTGGAGGTTTGTGAATGGGTTCCCTTTTACTGCTTTCCATATGAAAAAATTGACTCAAAAGAAGGCTATGTTTATGCGGACCGATGAATGTGAAAGGAGCTTCCAAACATTGAAAATAAGTTTTTGTCTGCTCCTACTTTGTCACTACCAGATGGGCTAGAGGGATTTGTTTTGTATTGTGATGCTTCTAGAGTTGGGTTGGGTTATGTTCTAATGCAAAATCGTAAAGTGACAGCCTATGCTTTTATGCAACTCAAAGTGCATGAAAAGAACTATTCTACTCATGATCTTGAATTAGCCATCATAATATTTGCTTTGAAAATTTAGCAACATTACTTCTGTGGGGTGCATGTTGATGTGCTTACCGATCATAAGAGCCTCCAATATGTGTTCACTCAAAAAGATCTAAACTTAAGGTAAAGAAGGTGGCCAGAACTTCTTAAGGATTATGATATGAGTGTACATTATCATTCTGGTAAGGATTATGTTATGGCGGATGCCTTGAGTAGGGTGTCTATTGGTAGCCTAGCTTATGTTGATGGTGGTGATAAGGAGATAGCTAGAGAGGTGCATCGGTTGGCTAGATTGGGGGTTAGGTTGGAGGAGGTTGTTGATGGTGATGTTGTTGTTGGGGATGGTTTGAAGTAGTCCTTGGTTGATAGGATGATAGCAAAACCAGATCTTGGTCCCTCGTTAGAATTGAAGGCCTTGGTGAAAGAGGGCAAGATAGAGGTTTTCTCCAAAGGGGGAGTTGGTGCTCTTAGGTACCAAGGTATGCCTTTTGTTGATGGTTTGAGGGAGAAAATCCTTGATGAGGCCTGTAATTCATCTTATTCTGTCCACCCTGTTCCACCAAAATGTATAGAGACTTGAGGGATGTGTATTGTTGGGAGACGTGAAGGGGGACATTGCCAAATTTGTTTTCGATTGTCATAGTTCTCAATAAGTCAAAGTCAAACATCAAAGGTCGGGTGGTTTAACCAAAGACATAGAGATTCCTACTTGGAAGAGGGAGGTGATTAATATGGATTTTGTAGTTGGGTTGCCCAAGAGTAGAAAAGGTTTTGATTCAATATAGGTTGTGGTTGATCGGATGACAAAATCGACTCATTTTCTACCAGTTAAGACCATATACGGGGCTAAAGATTATGCAAGATTATACATACGTGACTTGGTAAGGTTGCATGGGGTTCCTTTCCATCAAATCGGATCATGGTTCTCAATTTAATTCACTTTTTTATAGGCCCTTTGAAAGGGGTCTTGGTACAAAAGTTAAGCTTAGTCTGACCTTTAACCCTCAAACGGATGGCTAAGCTGAAAGAACTATCCAAACATTTGAAGATATGCTTAGGGCTTGTGTATTGGAGCGCAAGGTTAGTGGGGATGATCATCTTTCATTGATTGAGTTTTCCCACATCAATAGATATCATTCTAGCATAGACATGGCTCCTTTTGAGGCTTTCTATGGCAGGCATTATAGATCACCGGTTGGGTGGTTTGAGCTTGGTGAGTTGGCATTGTTAGGACCATATCTGGTTATGGAGGCTCTTGAGAAGGTTAGGATGAATAAACAAAGGTTGAAGGTATCCAAAATTCATCAATAGGCTTATGCCAATATGAGGAGAAGAGAGCTTGAATTCGAAGTTAATGATTGGGTTTATTTGAAGGTGTCACTTATGAAAGGTGTGGTCTATTTTAGTAAGAAATACAAGTTGAGTATGATATATGTGGATCCTTATAGAGTGATGAGAAGGGTTGGCAGAGTAGCTTATGAGTTGGAATTGCCTAGTTAGATGGATTTGCTTCATACAATATTTCATGTGTCCATGTTAAGGAATGTCTGGGAGACCCTAGTGTTATTGTGCCCCTAGATGTTTTGGGTATTGATGAAGATAATTTGACCAATGAAGAAGTTCCGATTCAGATTTTTGATAGGCAAGTGAAGAGGTTGAGAAACAAAGAGTGGCTTCCATTAAGGTCCTTTGGAGGAATGAACAAATTGAAAGTGCTCATTGGGAGGTTGAAGTGGACATGTAAAGCGATATCCTTATCTTTTCCACTCCACTCAAACTTATGGTATTGATCTAAGTTCTTTATATGATCGCAAGTTTTAAGTTCATCTCTCATTTCATTGCGTACATTCATGTTTAAATTGACAAGTTCATAATGATTTGACATTTATGATGAGATTTTTGAAATGATCCGTAAGTGCATTGTTGCATCTTTATGTGGGCTGAATTTGTCATGTTTGTGTCTCTCGTATACGTCTCTTTGACATTCAGGGATGATTTTTTCAAAGGGGGAGATATTGTAACGACCCCAAAAAGTGCCATAAAATGTTCCTCAAAAGTGCCTGGAATCGTAATTTCCACATATCTCAAAATCCATGTGCGATATCAAAAATTCAACTTCATATTCTTGACCAAGAGGTAAAATTGAGTGGAAAATGGGTCTAACCTTGATGTATGAGCAAAGGATTCGCAATTTTGATTATTCCAAAAATGTAAATTCAAGAGAGGTTTTCGCGCCCTTGGTGCAATGCGCCAAGGGCGCACCTCTGTGTAATTTTGTGCCTAGTTTTGACTTCGGTCCAAGACTTTTAAGTTTTGGCCTAAGTATTTCCAAACATGAAAATACTTATACTTAGCTATTTTTCACCCTTATATCATTCTAAACATTCCCTAGTACTCACTCAAACACTTAACCAAATATTCTACTCCTAAATTCAAGTCTCAAACCTTATCCGGATCATAAGGTTTTCATTCAAGCTTCAAGCCTCCATTTCCAATATTCATCAAGTTCATCTCCAAAGCTAAGGTATCTGGGTTTCTTTCACCCATGATGACCACGATTCCTTTTTTAAAACTTGTATGATTTAAGGTTGATTTACTCATAGGTCCTATTTATTATGAAATTCACTGTACACTATGTTGAGGTTTTTGAAATTATTACTGTTTAACTGTGTTTTGGTCTATGCATCTAAGATCTAATGTCAGACTTGATTAAGGGTTTTGATGTATATTCTTTAAGTGTATTACCATGTATCTATTGATGATTTTGTATTGGATTTTCCAGCATGATAACACTCTTGAATTGCATGTACTTACATTAGCACTACACACCCTCAAAGTGTTTGATAAATTGTTCGGTTATAGTTTTTCGAGGAATTGAAGGTCTAATGCATGTGTTATGAGTTGAATGACTATATCATGATTAAATGAAGATGGAATGATGATTGAAATGATGATGAAAAGGAATGTATGTATATGATGATGAAAGGAGTGTATACATATGATATTATCTTTATAGTGTTGGGGATAACCAAGCCTAGCTCGGGGGGTTGTAGGCCCGAGTAATTTTGTCAAGGGGTTTGTACCTTGATCGCCTAGCTCAGGGGGTTTTAAGCCGGGGTAACCTTGTTGGGGGTTGGTACCCATCAACCTTGTTGTGGTTTGTACTCCATGAACCTTGTTGGGGGGTTTGTACTCCATCAACCTCATAAAAGGGTATGTACCTCATGCACCTCTCTAAGGAGACGGTAGGCCTTGGATTGAACTAAGAATGGTAACTACTTACACTTGCATTACGATCTATATAAGCATGATTTACTCTAACCATTCATACATGCCATCTTGTTATTATGTTATTCATTGAGAATTATTATGCATTTTGCCTATGATGCCTATCCATTGTTGCATTGCGTCCTACATACTGAGTAAATTCAAATGTACTAACAATACCAATGCAAACTCTATGCCTACATAATGTCACTATGTAGGAATCGAAGCACCACGTGATCATAATCCTCCTCCAGATGGCTAGTACGATTGCCTCTCAAGCTTATTGGTGAGTTCTCCATTCCAGGGATGTTGCTTATGATCTCTTGCAATGAACTATGACTATCTTTCTTCTATTTATGTATTACTATGAGGGTGAACCTGGTTTCTTATCATGGATCCCACTCTTATTTATGTAGTAGAGGTGTTGTTGGACATGTTTTGTATCTAAATATGTGCCTCGACTCTCTTGTTTCTTGATGTAATGATATAGAAGCTTACCGTTAGTCCTAATTCCCTTGTTTATGCTTATCTCTTAGTGTCGTTTTTAGCTGCTTCCGCGACTAAGTATGTGTAATGATATGATGTGAGGCTTGTTTGGGGTTCCTTCAGGTTCCCCATTCGTCCGTCACGTCTAGGCCCTAGGCTTGGGACGTGAAAAATATGCTTGTCTATCTATCTCGAGCTTATACTATGAGTTTATTTTGCCTATTGAGACTGCGTGTTTTGAGCTATGAAACTTCGATTTATTATGAGATTTGATGTTGATCGTAAGGTATCTTATATGAGGGTTTTACAATATGTTGGGGGGGTTGATTTACATTAAGTTTTCTCAGATTATTTCACTTTTCAATTGCATGATTTTAAACTAGCAATACACACCCAGCAATTGTTTGATAAAATGTCAAGTCAAGAATTCTCAAGCTTTTGATGATTTATTGTATGACCTTATGAGTCTTGGTTGTTGTTGACTTATTGAGTTCTTATGTTAAGGTTTATGCACTTATGAATTGTAATGCCTAATAGATGGGGTTATGAATTATGTTATATGTGTTACCCTCTAGTTCAAAGAAAAAATCTACATATAGGGGTTATGAACTATGTTATATTCCCTACCCTCATGTTCGATTTGATGTTATGCAATATCTTAAATTTATATGTAGGGGTTATAAGCTATGTGGTACACCTCACTCTCATATACATTCAGTGTTATGCATTCATATGTAGGGGTTACAAACTATGTGATACGCCTCACCCTCATGTGCAATACAATACGTTGTGTTATCTCATACTTACATGTAGGGATTATGAGCTATGCTACTCCTCCACCCTCATGTACCACCCATTACCTTATAGAAGGGGTCATGACCTATGCTACATTCTTCACCCTCTATACAAGGTATTTGGATGATCGGTTCATGTCACTTTATGGTGTTAGACAAGTTATGTGAGTATAATTATTCTCAAGCATGTTTTACCCTAAGGATTGATTACACATGGCATATTGATCTTATGTTCATTGTTTACTATTAAGCATCTTATTTATTATAGCTTGTGATCCTTATTTCATTGCATCTTACATACTTAGTATATTTAAACATACTAATACATACTTTATGCCTACATGATATTACCATGGAGGGACTGGAGCTCCATTTGATCATCTTCTTTGTTCACGTGGCTAGTTGGTTATAGTGAAAATGTTATTTGGTGAGTCCTCACTTCTGAGCGAGATAGTTATTCTCATTCATGTTTATTATATTGTTGTGCTTATATTGGATACTTTTTAATGAGGGTGAGCCCGGAAAGTGTCTTGGGCCCTTCTCCCCTCTATGTGGTTTGATTATGTTATGAGGCTTGACTCTTCTTACGCTATTATTATTATTATGAATGGTTTTCCCTTATCCCCGTTTTCCATTTTCATTATCTCTTTTTATTGTCTAATTTGGTTTCGCAACCAAGGATGTGTATACGATATGCTAAGAGGCTTATTTGGATTGTCCTCAGGCTTTCTATTCGTCGTGTCACGTCTAGACCCTAGGCTTGTGGTGTGAAAAACTTGATATCATAGTACTAGATTGTTAATGGTCCTTGAAATCTAACACACCACGTTGATTAGTCTTATTCATTGTTGTGAAGCGCACCACACTATTAATAGGAGGCTATGAGGAATTTTAGGAAATTTTGCACTCCTTCATGGTCTCCATTATGCTTTAGGTGTAAGAAATGGTCTTTTCCCCTAATTAATTCTCTTCGCTCTTCAAGATCATGATGCTACCAAAAGGAACAAGAAGGAGGGCCTATGCAATAGGGCACAACCGGCTTACCCCACTCCTCAAGCTCCGCAAGATGGAAGGGCTACCGAAGTTGAGTTCCTGAATGCCATTACTATGTTGGCGCAAGCAATGACCAACCAATTGACTTAAGGGGCCCAAGCTCCTCATGATAATACTCCAGCCTCAAGAGTGAGGGACTTCACTAGGATGAACCCTCCGGAGTTTCATGGGTCCAAGGCAAAGGAAAACCCTCAAAGTTCATAGTTGAGGTGTATAAGTTGTTAGCGATTATAGGGGTGAATTAGGAGGAAAAGGCGGAGCTAGCGGTCTATCAACTAAAAAGTGTGGCTCAAATTTGATTTTTGCAATGGAAAATGGAAAGGGAAATCATGATATTATTCCTTGGGAGGAGTTTAAAGCTGTATTTCTTAACTGGTTCTTCTCTATAGAGTTGAGAAAGGACAAAGTGATGGTATTTGTGAAACTTAATCAAGGTTATATAAGTGTGAGGGAGTATGCCCTAAAGTTCAACAAGCTTTCAAGTATGCTCCACATCTAGTGGCCAACCCTAGATCAAGGATGAACAAGTTTGTGTCAGGAGTGTCTGACTTGGTGAATGAAGAGTGTCGTACAGCCATGCTAGTGGGTGATATGGACTTGTCTTGGCTCATGACATATGGCGAACAACTCGAAAGAGAGAAGCTTAAGAAGAGAAGAAGTATGGAGTCCAAGAGGGCATAGTGTGACAGTGATTTTTAAAGTGTTAAGGGTGACTGTTTCAAACAAGGTCATGAATTTCAAGGCCAAGGGTCATCTAGTGCTCCAAACAAGAGAATTGCTAACGATGGGGTGGTTAACCCAAGGGTCCAAGGTGCCAAAGGTGGGATGAGTTTTCCAAAATGCCTAAAATGTTAAAATCATCATCATGGTAAATGCTTAAGCTATTCAAATGCATGTTATGTGTGTGGAAGAGTAGGCCTTAAGCTTATTGATTACCCTTATGTTCGAAACAAGGGCAAGGATGGTCTTCTTAAAGGTCAAGGTGGTCAAGTTGATCAAGGGGTTCAAGGAGGTCAACAAGGGGGTGCTCTACGAAATAATCGGTTCTATGCTTTTCAAGTGAGGCAAGGAGGGAATAAGGTGCCTGATGTTGTTATCGGTATTTTAAGGATTTTTCTTAATTTTTTTGTGCGTGCTTTGATATGTCCGTGTGCCACTATTTCTATCATTATTCCTTTGTTACTAGTACGCTTCATATGTGTCTCAAATTGTTATATGAACCTTTTTAGTTTCCACCCTCCATTGGTGAAGTCTACTGTTGCTAGAAAATTCTATAAGTGTTGTCCCATGTCATTATTGCATAAAGTCATGTTATTCTTTATGTAGATTGGTTGCATGCATATCATGCCTCATTGATTGTAGAGCCCAAAAAGTTAGATTTCAATTCCTTAATGAGTCCATACTTGCGTAGGGAAGTGGCAGAGTGGTGGTTAAGAGTAGATTCCTTTCTTGCCTTAAGGCCTAATTTAATCTCTAGGGCTTGCATTCACCATCTCATGAGGGTTAGGGATGTTGAGTCTAAAGTCATTCCTATTGAGTCGATTCCGGTAGTCAGTGAGTTTCATAACGTCCTTTTCGATGTTTTGAATTTGTAGTAATGCCTTTTGCTTGACGTATGCCCTGTCTATGTTTATGGATCTCATAAATAGGGTCTTTAAATCCTACCTTGATGTGTGTGTGGGAGCTTTGTGGATGGTATATTTATTTATTTTCGAAATGAAAAAGAGCTTGTGGGTCATTTAAGGGTGATGTTGCAAATCTTGGGGGATGAGAGGTTGCTTGCTAAATGTGAAGTGGAATTTTGGGTTACTAGGAGATGGCTAGAGAGGTTCACCGGTTGGCTAGATTGGGAAAGAAGTTGGATGAAGTTGAAAATGGTAGTGTAGTGGTTTTGGTGGTTTCAAATCTTTTTGGTTGATGAGGTCAAGTCAAAGCAAGACTTTGACCCCACCTTGCTAGAGTTGAATCCTTTGGTGTAAGATGGTGAAGTGGAGGTTTTCTCCCAAGGGGGAGACGGTGTCCTTAGGTCTACGGTAGGCTATGTGTGCTTATATTGATGATTAGGTTCACTTAAGAGTCCCACCATTGAAGGATGTGATCCGGTTTGACAAGAAAGGGAAATTGATCCTAAGGTTTGTGGGTCCTTGTAGAGGGATGAGCTAAATTGGTAAAGTTACTTATGGATTGGAATTGCCTAGGGAAATGGATATGGTTCATCCAATCTTTCATGTATCTATGTTAAGGGGATAAGTTGGTGACCCAAGTTCTATAGGACTCTTTGAGGTTGTGGGTGTTGTGGATGATGACTTGACCTATGAGGAGGTCCCGGTAGAGGTATAAGACGAACATATGAAAAGGTTGAGAAACAAAGATGTAGCATCCGTCAAGGTTCTTTAGAGGAATTGACAAGTCGAAAGCGTCACTTGGAAATTCAGATCCGTCATGAAGAGGGGATATCCATACCTACTCCACTTTATTCAAGATTAAGATATCAAACTGAGTCCCTATGATTTCAAGTCTTTCGTTTCAACCCTTACATCATTTTTCATGCATTCATTATCATGGTAAAAAGTTTATGATGATTTTAGGCAATAATATTGAGATTTTTGAAAATGATGTTTAAGTGCATTTGTTGCATTCTGTTGAGCTAAATTCTTTATGATTACTTTTCTTATGTACTTTTCTCTGATATTCAGGGATGAATGTTTCCAAGAGAAAGATATTAAAACGCCCCAAATAGGCCTGAGAAGGTACCTCAAAAATGTCCATAATCGTAATTTTCATATATCTTAAAATCTGTGCATGATACCGAAAACCTAACTTCATATTCATGATAAGGAAAAAAATTGAGTGGGGAATGGATATGACCCTGATTTTAGAGGACCTGTAGCAAAAAATGATTTTCAAAAATTTTTATTTCCAGAAGTTGTTCGCGATAGCTCCGTGAAGCGGACCTATCGCGGAGCAGTGTTGTGACTTCCTTATTTTTTGTCTCTCATCCTAAGGCATTGGGGTCTTGGTCCCATGCCCTTATATGCATGAAAACACCTATAGGTAGCCATTTTTTCTACTCTATAACACTCATGACCCTCTCAAAACCCTTTCTAACACTTATCCAAATATTTCATCCAAATTCAAGTGTTCCAAGCTTAATTTCGGATCTCAAAACTCCATTCAAGCACCAAGTATCATTCAAGTTTAGATCAAGGAAAGATCCAAACTCAAGGTATGTGGGTTTCAACCATTGGGTTCATTCACCAATGGTTCCCAATCTTTCTATCTTATGAAAATTGCATTTTTTTCAAGTTGTATTATCTATGGGTATCTTTTATCATGGATTGTAAGCATGAAATATATTGGAATTTTATGAAATGTTGATTAAATATGCATATCTATCTATGTCAAGCCTATACTATGAGTTCATTTTTACTATCGAGACTATGTATGATTTAAGTTGTGAAACTATAACCTATTATGATATTTGACAATGGATCTTAAGGTATCTTAGATAGGGGTTTTACAATATTTTGGGGGGTTGACTTACATTATGTTTTCTCACATTATTTCACTCTTCAATTGCATGATTTTTATCTAGCAATATGCACCCACCAAGTGTTCGATAAAATGTCAAGTTGAGGATTTTAAAGCTTTTGATGATCTATTGTATGATCTTATGAGTCTCGATGTTTGTTGAGTTATTGAGTTCTTATGTTAAGGTTTATGTACTTATGAATGATAAAGTCTACTAGATGGGGTTATCAACTATGTTATATGTCTTACCCTCTAGTTCAAGGCCAAGACGTACATATAGGGGTTATGAACTATGTTGTATGCCCTACCCTCATATTGGATTTGATGTTATTCAATATCTTACACTCACATGTAAGGTTATGAAGTATGTGTTATATCCCACCCTTATATGCGATTCAATGTTATGCATGCACATGTAGGGGTTATGAACTATGTGATACGTCTCACCCTCATGTGCAATACAATACAATATGTTATCTCATACTTACATGTAGGGGTTATGACCTATGTTACTCTTCTACCCTCATATGGTGTTAGACAAGTTATGTGAGTATAATTATTCTGAAGCATGTTTTACCCTAAGCATTGATTACACATGGCATATTGAGCTTATGTTCATTGGTTACCATTAAGAATCTTGTTTATTATAGCTTGTCATCCTTGTTGCATTGCATCCCACATACTTAGTACATTTAAACGTACTAATGCATACTTTATGCCTATATGATATTACCATGTAGGGACTGGAGATCCATTTAATCATCCTTCTTTTTCACATGGCTAGTTGATTCTTGTGAAGAAGCTAGTTGGTGAGTCCTCACTTCCTAGGGCGATAGCTATTCTTATTCATGCTTATTAGATTCTTGTTCTTATGTTGGATACTTTTCAAAATGAGGGTGAGCCCAGAAGTGTCTTGTCCCCCGCTCCACTCTATGTTAGAGTTGTCATTGCATATTATGTCATGGTTTGATAATGTTATTGAAGCTTGAATCTTCTTACGCCATTATTATCATGAATGGTTTCCCTTAGCCCCATTTTCCCTTTTCATTATCTCTTGTTTTTTTCTAATTTGCTGCCGTAACCAAGGATGTGTATATAATATGCTAAGAGACTTTTTTGGGTTGTCCTCGGGCTTCTCATTCTTCCTGTTACGTCTAGGCGCTAGGCTTAGGGCAAGACACTATGGGTGTGTTGGCATTATTCTTTACTTCACTACAAACTGAAGCAAGTTTAGGATGATATGTTGAACGGTAAAAAGGAACTGACTGCCCATATTTTTGGGTTAGTAATGCTACCAATTAATCTTCAACCTCTATGCTTTATTCAACAACAGCATCATCTGAATGCTCCCTTTTTTAGTTTTTAGTATGAACCCAATATCAGAAATACCTACAGGGACTCCATATAGTGTTCAATTGATGATTCGTGATCAACAGCAGTCAATTAAACCTTACAACATCTTGTTGTTGTTGTTGCTCATAATTCCTAAGCACCTCTTGTTGCTCTCTTTGTTCCATTGCTCATAATTCCTAAGCACCTCCTGTTTCTCCCTTTGTTGCATTTCTTCTATGTATTGTGGAGAAAAAATATATAGCAACAATGGAACAAAGGGATCAACTAGAGTTGCTTCGGAATTATGAGCAACAACAACAACAACAAGATGTTATAAGGTTCAATTAACTATTGTTGTGGATCGCGAATCATCAGTTGACCACCATATGGAATCCCTATTGGCATTCCTGATATTGGTTTCAATGAATGGCATCATGGCACTAGAAAAGGGAGCATTCATATGATGTTGTTGTAGAATACAGCCCGGAGGTTGAAGATAAATTTGTAGCATTGCTGACGGATCAATATGGGCAGTTAGTTCCTTTTTAGCATTCAATAGATCCTCCTAGATTTGCTTTAGTTTATATAGATGTAATGACTTAAGGCCAACATACCCATACACAGGATCTCTAAGGCGATACTCAGTATACAAATAAAAAGTAGATTAAAGAAAGGACTAAACATCTGAAAAAACTCAAAAAGGTATTTTTAGTCCTTTCCCCTCAGTTAACTCCTCTAAGACTATCATATAGCCTAATAACCACCCCATTCACATGTAACTATGGATACATCAAATTCTTTCTAAGTTCTTTCAAGAAATTAGCTATAGTTCTTCATCTTCAAGTTTCAGTCCAAGATTCTGAGTGAGTGTTTTTATTTCAAGTATGTAACACTAATCAAAACCTTATTCTCGTGTATTTCCCATGTCTTCCCAAAAATTTAAGTTGAGAGTCAAGCCTAAAATCATTCCCATTAGTTTTGTGAGAAAATCCTTGAATCCTATCTAGTATATTTTACTAATTGTATTATTTTCTTTTAAGGATTATCTTGTTGATCATATTTCTTCAAAATTATGAATAGAGAATATGCATACAAGAACTCTAAAGAAATTTAAAATCATTTCTGGTTATACCTTGCTCAAATTGAAGAATGATTACTCTCCTACAATACTTACAAAGAGTTTAATAGCATAGTCTGAGTTAAAGGGGTTCTTCTTAATACATGTTGAGCATAAAGGGGTTCTTCTTAATACATGTTGAGCATGAGACTAGAGTATTATTTCTTTGAAATGATTATCCTAAGACCTCATTGAGAAATAGTAAGTTGAAAACAACTAAAGTTAGGCTAAGTCCTCTCATGGTTGAACAAGTATGTGAGTAAAGTTTACATAATTGAGAATGAGCATAAAAAAGTATTTTGAGAGTAGTATTGAGCACCGATATGAGTAAGAGTAATAGAAACTTGAACTCATAAACTATGTAACCAGCGTAGGATACAATCATACCAATAATTGTATGCCTTCTCATATCCCAGTGAGATGCCCAAGTTAGATATATCCATGGGTTAAGTTTTCCCCTTTACTCTAGTAAGGTATTAGATGGCTCTGGAAACACAAGAAAGATGTTCTATCATCATGAAACTCATAGTGATGATCTTAAGTTAGAAAAACTCTCCAAGTTAAAGTATATTATTTTCCTATATTGAGTTACCTTTATGTATGCATTACGTCAGATATTTCATTTACATTGTATTACTTTTGTTACTGAGTTATTTTGAAGTTAAATCTTGAGTTGAGTTGAGTATCTTGAGTTCCTTTTTGGCCATTTTACATATTCTTACATTTCATATACTGACGTTCTTTAGACTTACATCATTTTACGATCCAAACATAGGTGATCGAGTTCCTCAGAACGTGTATCAAAGATAATCTAGATCTCTCTCTCCAACTGTTGGTGAGACCTCTTCATAGTTTAAGGCATCTTATTGTCTTAATTTTAGTTATTTGTTTTTGTTATGCTAGCCATTTTCTCTCATGATATTTCTTCCAGAGTCAGTACTTGAGATGCTATATAGACTAGTGTGGCATTTTTAGTTCTTTGTTTGGAGTTAACATATTATGCTCTTGCTTGACTGGCATTGTCTCTCTTATGATCTGAGTTCAATATTATTACCCTATTCTTGTTATTATATACGACTTCTGCTGAGTGAGTAGTTGTACCACCTGATAAAATTACCAAAATACCTCTAGAAGAAAGATGTGTACATAACGCGTCTTTCCAAACTTCTGTGGCAAATCCAAGCCCGAAAATGCAATTAGCATGAAAAATTGAGTGCGACAGGTGTGCGATGTTCACTTGCTGCAGAGTTACATTTAGATTTGGTCCAAATATTTTCTACGTGATTGAAAAACCGATCAAAGAATTTTTGGTGAAAAAACATGAAAATGGGCACAATCCGCATCATGTACCCCTTGTTCCCAGTGTAAATTTCTTTTCAATTTCATAAGGGGTATTTCAAACATTTCTTAACCCTTCCTAAACTTAAAACACAATCTCAATGGGTTGTTTTGAGCGTAATAGGATTTTAATCCCCATTCCAAAGTCTTTCTAAGTTCTTAACAAAAACTAAGGCAAAGAGAAGAGAAGAAGAGAGTGAATTTGAGGAGTTTGAGGAGAGTTCTTCGAGGTTGATTTGTCAAAAGCTTCATACTACGTATGTAAGGGTAAATTAGAATATGGGAATGTTCTTCCATGTGGCCCCGTTGATGGTAATAGAGGAGTTTAGAGTTCAATGAATCTAGATACTTGCTTATTGAATCCTTTCTTCAAAATCATATATTGTACATGTATTTTCATATGTTGATGATCATTATAAACTTGATTTCCTCAATTAAACACTATCATGTGTCATTGTATAACTTAGGGGTGGAGCCTAGAGCCTTGACTTTAGTATGTTGATTGTGATTGTGATGTGAGTATGATGTTGAGTTAATATAGCTTGATGATCCCATGAGTGTTCATATTGAATTCTAGAGTTTTGTCTAATTGACTTCTATTTAATTATTCATCTAAGTCCTTGAGCTATTAAATGAGACTGAGTTGATGAGTTGATTGAGATGTTAGGCCGAAAGGCCCTATTTAGTCGAGTTAATGAGGTGATGAGAATCTCTATGTGACTAATTGAGATGATGAGTGCCTCCATAACCCTAATTGAGATGAGGAGTTTTCTGAGCATCGAGTCTTTGGAAGAGTATCAAGAACCAGAATGAGTAATAGTAAATCCAACTCGCACTCATTAACTAAGTCACCAAGTGTAGGTGAGGATTAAAACCATTTGTTTGAGGTTCCCTATAGAGTTAAAGTCCCTAAAAGCAATAGAGAACTTGGTGAGGTTATATCCCTAGTAGACCTGATTCAATTTTTACCTAGAAAGTATGGAAAAACTGTGCCAATATCAGCGGGATTGATGTATAATTACTGGCTCATAAGTGATTGTTGTTAGATAAGAGAAATTCCCAGATAGGTCACACTATGATAGTACTCTGAGTGGAGTCAAGGAGAGTTAAGTTCAATTAAGCCTTGTTGAGTTGATTGATGAGGTTTGATTGGTTGATGGGTCACTTGTCTACTCTTATTCTTGCTTTAAATATTTATTTGACATTCTAATTGGGTGTCTTCTAAGTTAATGTTATTTCTATATTATTCTACCTATATCTATTTCACTCAACCATTTTATGTACTCATACATTCCACAAACTGACATCTCCGTTGGACTGCATCATTTTATGATACAGAGGTAGGTACTAGAGATCGTTAATAGGCACACTGCTGAGGATCCTTATATTCTGCTGAGTTGGTGAGCCTCCCTACTTCATAGGGACCTGATTTATTTTCATCTATCTTATTAGAGTTAGATTTAAGTTAGCTTTAGTTTTGACTTGAGGTAGCCATGGGTCTATCATTGGTACCATTTGATAGTGATAGATGCTTCATAGACTAGAGTTGAGTAATTTATATTGAGACTTATTGGGCTAGTTTCCTTCCTACTAGCCTAATTATTCAATATGATACTTGAGACTAGATTGCCCATTATTATCTTTAGTCTTCTGTTGATTTATTAGTTGATTGAATGAATGAATGTGATGATGTCAAGTGCTTCGCTTGGGAACTTACAATGGTCTCTGAGGGTCAGCCATGTCTAGGGTACCCTCATGGGGCGTGACAAACTTGGTTTCAAGCATAAAGTTCAAGTGCCCTAGGGAGTCTCTGAAGCCGTGTCTAGTGGAGTCTTGTTTATGGGTGTGTTGTGCACCACAATTCTTAAGCAGTACACCATAGGACATTAAGAATGGTTACACTTATTTCATGATCTGATTTATGTGATAGAGTTGAAACTCTATTAAAAATCTCTTCAAATTCATGCTCTCCGTATTGCATAGTTGTGATCATGCCTCCCAAAAGAGCTTTCAGAGGTAGAGTGCTTCTTGTTAACCCACCTGAGACTCAAGGACATGGTGCGCCCGTGGATCCAGCTGTCCCCATTGAGTTGCCCCTGCAGGCTGAGATTTCAAATGCTGAGCTTCGATAGGCTATCTAAACTCAAGAATAGGCTGTCACAGCACCTGCTGCGAGACAAGGAATTGTTAAACAAGATGCATAGGATACATCTAGAGTCCTAGAATTCTTTAGGATGAATCTGCCTGAGTTCACACGGTTTGCATCTAATGAGGATCCTAAGAATTATGTGGAGGAGCTCCAGAAGGTGTTTCAGGTGATACATATGGCTGATGTTGCCACGCCCGTAGTCCCATTAAGGTAGACTAGCACCCATTGCCACTAAGGCCCGTGAGAACCAACCTGTATCTATGCGCTTTCTATATATATTGTAAGGGATTTCTACATGCAACATGCCCTTAAGAAAGTAAATAGTACTAATAAGCCAAAAGGAAATGCAAATGGCTAGGCCGTTGGGGCCACGGTGTCTAAAGTACGAGACATGACCATATTTTTTTTACATACTCTACAAAGCCTCTAGATAAGGAAGAGTATCTGATAAGGGTCGGGATAGGCCCCGTCTTGACTAACTATACAATACAAAAGTACAAGCTCTAGGTACACAAAGCTCTGAAGCAACCTCGAGCTTGGTAACAGCAGCTGGATATCCTGTACTCCTACTAGGGAGATCTACCAACACTTGTACATGCAGAATGAAATGCAGGTCCCCTGTAAGGGACGTCAGTACGAGATAATGTACTAAATATGTAAGGCATGAAATATTGTATATGAAGTAACAACTCAAATAAAACTACGCACTGGTGTAGGATTAGAGACCACACCTTAGTTAAACTATGGGATCATATACTTTATGTTCTTTTTGTTACTTTACCTTTACTGTATAATCTGTGTATAACATGTAATACAAATGACTAGCTGATCAGTGGTAAATCTATACCGGGATCGCCCCTGGCTAGGCTTTTCTTTTAACCCCTTGGGCTACCCTCCGTGATAGGATCGAGACTTTGGCTAGGTGATTCTTCCACCCCTCGGGTTACCACCCATTAATAAACAATATACTTTACTTTATCTTTCAATTACCTTTGAGATGATTCTTTTGGTGGTCATAATATTGGAGCTGTAGGACTATAGATACAACATATAATACGTAAATAATCACAAAATACAACACCATAATGAAAGGAGTAAGTTACACAAATAATGAAATGCATAGGAGGTAGAACAACATATGAACTTTATTTAGTAGAACGGACTCATATATCTTAGTATCCAAGTATGTATGCATATTTGAAGGTGACTATATATAGGAGCATATGAATATGTGAGATAGTTGAGACATGGTTAATAGCTGTGTTGGAGTCAGTAAGTGCCTTTATGTGACAAGGGGGATCTATGTTTCATGTCAAATAATAAGAAATCAAGTAGCCTTACATACCTCACTGTACGATCTCGCTATTACCTCGAGATAACTTTCCCTTCCTCAAATTATTTATCTACAACATAGTAGGTAATAAAACTATCATTAGCAACCAACAGATACATCTTGGCAACCCAATCTCATAGAAAAATAACCTATAAGCAGCAAGTGGGTATTTATAAACCCGAGTATATTCTTTCAACCTTTTGCCCATAATCATATTTTCTAATACA
>JAOTQR010098168.1:0-71941 GCA_025774065.1 Solanum ossicruentum | reverse complement strand
AAGCGCAGATAGTTTAAAGAGCCATTTTGCTTTATTCCATCATACTCCAAGGCCAAAAAATAGTCAATCTTTGGCTCAATCCGAGATTGATAGAAAAAATTTAAATTATTTATAAACATATAAAAATGTCAGTATTAGCAGAATTGATATTAACATTTCGCACTTGTATAACTTCCTTTTAATATCATAAAAATAGGTCATTAATTAAGTGAATTTAATAAGTAAGTAGTGTGAATAAGATCTTCTATGTACCCACTTTAAACAAGTTCACACATTTAAGTTGGATGATGAAAGATAATACTATTAGTTTATTTTTATTTTGTATTTTGTTTAGCATAAAACATCCCTCAAACTAATTGGTGTTTACTTTCTCTCTCATATTTTATAAGTTTAATCTTTGTCTCTGCTATTCATTTAATAAAAATTTGTAAACTAAAATACTCATATTTATCTAGACTTAATTCGCCTAACATAAATTTAGGACCAAAATACTCATATTTAATCAAACTTTTGATCTTTTTGAAATTAATATATTTCTCGTTACATGCCATCCTCTAAGGAAAAAAATTATTTTAGAATTCGGATTAGTCGATAATTGTGAAGTTAATGACCCATAAGTTTAAAAGTCGTAAATCCAGGTCTAAAGAAGGTTCCTTAGAAATTTCTAACTTTGGACATTGGGTGCTCTCCACTACCATTCATGGGTCGTGTGGGGCATCATTGGTCATGGTAGGGTCCTTTCCAAGACCTTTTGAGTGGTGAGGACCACAAAGTGATCCAGGGGTTGTGGTACCCACCATAAGCCATGGTGGGACCCGTGATGACCACCCCATGTCCCCTGACTAAGGCCCCTAACCACGACCCCTTATACGGGTCGTGGGGCCCTTCATGTGATGTGTCCCTTCATAGGGTGTCCATCTATTTTAGTATTAATTAAGAAGGGATATTTGGATCTTTTTTTTAATTAGTAGTCAATGTATTTGGACGGTTTTGAGGGGCTAAGTTCCACCCTATGAACTATCGTTAGCTATCAAAAGTCTCTCATTCACATTCAATTCCAAATTACAAATTTCTCTCTAAAAATACTCCAAAGGCTTTCTTCTTCTCCAAGTAAGAGTTCCATTGAAGATCAAGTAATTTTCCCAAAATCCAAGGCAAATTCTATTAGATTCTTCATTAAGGTATGTGAGTCTTCATACATGGGCACCTTTCATCCATGGAGCCCAACCAATTCTCTCCTTTATCATCAAATTCAAGAATGTGTTTTAAGGATTTTCATAATATTGATTTCAATTATGTGAATTATGATATATATTATAAATATCTTCTCAATTATGCATGAAATTGTCACAAATTTCATGAATTATAAGGAATTTCTTCTATTTGCTTTCTAGGGGTTATGGAATTGTTGTGGGTTCTCTTAAATGTGACTCAATTGATCTAAAAAAATTACATAATTATGCATGAATTTCATTCCATTACATCATTTTAGCTTGTTGATTGTGAACTCATACTTTACCTTAATTTTCAAGTTAATGCATGATTATGGAACCTTCAAGTATTCAAGCAAGTTTATGAATAAGGTAACCTAAAATCCTAACATGATATGAATTGTAATGATGAAAGGCCTAGACTTACATTACATGTATGTTATGGGTTATTATATGAATAAGGACTTTTATGAGTTGGATTGAGTAACTTGTTTTTACCCTTCCTACATGACAAGCTTATAACGCTATGAACTATGAAATATGAAAAGCTTGTGAACCTACGATAATTACAAGTTCATGATATGTATTCTATAAAATTTGACTTTACACCAAATGATGCTTTGAGGTAGGACCTCAACTTATGGTGTCCTTATATAAGCTTTCATAACTACCTGTCACCATAAGATTACATTGCTAATGTTGCATAGATAGTAGATACACATACAACATTATTATTATGATATTCTCTTAGTAGTGTAGAGTCATACCTTGGCATGTAGGCTCCTTTTTCTCCAATGTACGGGTAGACATTAGATTTTTTGTTATAGCTCACATGGTCTTATTGTTGGGTTCTATCCCACATATGTATGATACTTATAACTTGGTATATGATTTCATACACTCTTGTTTGTGTATTGACCATTTGCATGTTTTCTTATTTGAATTTCATCTCATTTCATGATATTTACTTGGTCTTTGCACAACAAACTTATGATATGTCTCACATTGCCTACACACTATATCACATACTCTTTGCCTACACTAAATCACAATGTAGTGACATGTGACCACCCTCATCCTTACTTTTGTGGCTAGAGTTCAGAGTTTATTTGAAGATTTTTGGTAAGTCGTAATGCTTTGAGGCAAACCTAAGCATATCTATACTTTTGTTGTTCTAGTTGAAGATATTATGAGACTATTTTCTCATTCTACTTTCCTTGAGGGTGAGCTAGGGATATGTCTTAGCCCTCGCCTATATCCATATGTTATAGGCATTATTGGACAAATCATTTATGAAGTATACATTGTCTAGTTCCTTTTCTTAGGACGTTATGCTTTAGACCTCTCTATTGATCTTCTACTTATTAATTGTTTATTTCATTACATATGAATGCTTATGATATATTAAGAAATCTAGGTTGAAATTTTCTCAGAAATCTTAATAGTCATATCATGCCTAGGATCTAGCTTGGTCTTGACAAACATGGTATCAGAGCCCAAGGTTTTGAAGTATCCCAGAGAGTCCAACATGCCACATCAAGTAGAGTCTATGAGTAGGAGGTTGTAAGACGTTTTAGTAAATTTTTACTTCTTTCATGATCTATATTGTGTAATGTAGTGTACCATAAGGCTTCCATTTCTAATGATTGTCTTTGTGATTTTTCTGAGAATTCCCCTTAGAATAACACCCATGTAAAGAGAAGCCAATGCCAATGAGGACCAAGCTCCTTGGGTTGCTGAAGCCCATAATCCTTTAGCGGAGCAAGTAACAAATGCGAAGTTGTGGATTTGCTATTACCATGTCGGCTCAAGCTATGACTAATAAAGCTAATCAAGGTGTTGTTACTCTTCCTAATGTGCCTATCCCGAATTGTAGAGTGAGGAACTTTGCAAGAATGAACCCTTTCAAATTCCATGTGTCACGAACTAAGCTAGACCATAAATGTGACACGGTGAACGAGATCATCAAAGAAATCTCAAACTAGCCTTCTTAGCATATCATAAGCATTCATAGGCAATGAGAAACAAACCATAAGCAGAAGCTAGAATATAGACATAATACTAGAACACAAGAGAGTATAGGGAGCACTAGATAACATAGATCCCAATACATCATGTCCAACAATGCTTCTAAGTATTAGAGTTGGGGGGCTAAGACATATCCCTAGCTCACCCTCAAGAAAAACAAAAGATAGTTCCAAAATAACTCAAACATGACATAAGCTAGAAGATCGTAGGTTTCATCCTCAGAGCATGAGGACTTACCGATAAGTTAAGCAGCTTGTGATCTAGCCATGAGGACAAGGATAAAGATAGTCACATATTCCAATATTGTGTAATAATATAGGCATAAAGTATGTCTTATTATATTTGAATGTATTAAGTATATAGGCATGCAACACAATAATAACCTATCATGATCCGACTTTATAGATCATGATGACACCTACCATAACCCACCAATAGATAACTCGACCCATAACCCAGAATTGCTAGTAATGAGTGTGAAGGAAAAAGATTACCAAAAGAGAATCAACCAACAAACTTTCACAAAATAAGAGCAGAACTGATAGTACATAGATACAATATAACCACACGAAAATCCCCCAGAATACTCACCTGTATAGAACTACTATAGACAAATACATCTCAATCGAGTCATACTAATATATATATATATATACACACACACGTACAAGATGAAAATAATATACAAGACTAGTCTATGAAAGAAAAAGATACGCCACTGTTATAGATGGAGATTGAAAGGATCCAAGTAAGCTTAATGATCACCACAAATCTCCTGAAATCATGACAATAACTGGTAAAATCAATGCCACTGCTTGTGCTCAATTCCACATCATAAATTAGATGTAGAATATAGTATAAATGCTAGAAATAAGGTACTCAGTAGGCATCACAGGCTAAATGAGTAAGCATAGTAAATAAATCAGGGCTAAGCAAGAATATAACTCCACAAATAGCTAATCACAAGATCATTGCAAGTATGCACGCGAATACGGTAGTAACTAAAGACTGAGCAACAATGTAGTAATGTACATAGGTGTAAGGTTTTATTGTCTATGCCTGTACGCCAGTCAGGCCCCTTTAAGCCTAGAAGGTATACCCATGCATAATGATGAGGCAAAGAAAGATAATCAAAAATATAATCTAGTGGTGTCATATCTACAGTGAACTCATAACCCTGGTGATATATAGGTAATCTCAATTTTGATAGAGCACCCAATTTCGCCTAAAACCCAGGCTATAGTCTTAATATGGCCTCGAACTGTAGGTTTGGTCAAACACGAATAATATAGTCTGACATGGCCTCAGTCGATGTGGCCTCGAACCAAATAGCTTTTAACAATGTCGCCTCATACCATATGGCCTCAAACGGTGTGGCCTCAAGCCATATGGCCTCGAAGTAGGGGTGCATAGGATGTACCTGAACCTCATCTATCTATTTCATAAATAGGAGACTAAGTAACTAATCATGAGAAGTGCTCGAGCCTTAAACTGTTAGAGATCTTACTTTGAGCTCTAGTTTGGCTCGTCTGTCTCCTCTACATCTGAGCTAGGGTCAGTATACTACGGGAAAATTTCAAAGTTGCAAGCCGATTATGTGAATACTCAGGTCCCCATCTTATCATGGCTTATTTGAGGCTCAACTCTACTAGACTCAAGTCTGCTATTCTGATCTACAAAAATCTATGCCTCTCGAGTCACACTAGACTAATATATAGTAGTTAGTGGCTTTGAACAACGCAAGTTTAGGTTATCACTAGACTAATCCTAGACTAAGACCTAATAGTCATCAAATAACCTTTGATATAACTGAAAATCAGCATAGGGAACATATACCTTGCTAGGCCTATATATATAGTCTAGTACAATAAATCCAATAATTAAATCCTTAGACTAGTGTCCTACCCAATATTTATGCTATCAGGACAAAATTCACATAATCTAGCTTAGTCTAGAAGAAGTTAAAAATCATAGCCTACCTGAATGCCGATCATGCACGATCTAACTCACTCCATAGGACCTTTTTCATTTAGAGTGGCCTTAAAATGTTGTCGGGCTATCAAAAATAGGACCACAACGTCAATACAATCATTCTAAAACCAAAATCACAAGAAATGAAATAGACCAGCACTGGGGTAAAGGGAGAGAAAAGTGGGACCCACATCCAAAATCTCAGAATGAACCCTGTACAATGATCTTTACAACTACCCAAGCTCATTCCTCAGGTTACGGCTCAATTCAATGTCCAAAACAATGCCAAATAGCCAAACACAAAATGACATTTTATATTGGAAAACAATGATAGGGCAAAAATTCCATATTTATTTTGTACCTCAAACGCAACTCAACCAGATGATTTTGACAATACAACAATAATCATCTCAAAAAATCACATAGAGTAGAGCCAAGTTCCACTGAAATTTGGTCTAAAATAATCAAGCAATCAATTCCCAAAGTTTTTGAAAATGACTCTAATTCACAGCAATAAAAATAGCTAAAATTACATTGAACGACATGCCAAAAATAATTTTTGACACTTTTGTGACGTTACCCTCGAAATTCTATGTAGTTTAGCCTTTTGAATTGATCAATTTGGCCTCAAAATAAAGAAGTTATCACAATTGAAAGTTTACCTCAATAGTTGGTCGTATTTGGAAAGTTTGATATATATTGCACCCTCACTACTCATGAGATCACGAGCCCTAGGGTCGCAATCATGATCACAAAGCACCTTTTGCATGAGCATCGATGATGGCCATACTCGCAATAGTGATGAATAAGTACGCCTACACAAGATTTTAACTAAGTCTAAAATCTCTGATGAGGTGTTCAAAACTCGTTCGAAACCCCATACGCTCACATGAACTAGGCAACCCCACCAAATTTGATGTTCTAGGTCCAATGGTGTAGTTAAAATTTTCATTAAAGATTGTTACAACTGAATATGGGTTCCATTTCCCAAGGCCATATTTCACCAAAATCTACGAAGGGGTCAAAAATAAACCTAGAAGCCTCAAAAACCAAATGAAAGGTCATTCTAGACCAAACTTGACATTTCAAATCTAATCGTGCTGTCTAAATTTCCCTTCGACCACATTCCTAAGAATATTGACTAAAGCTAACTATTGGCTAGTTTTGAAAGATAAAATGCAATACTCGGTACAAAATTACACCAAAAGCCTTGATATTTGAGCCAATATGCTTCTAGCTTAATTTGGCCATTTCAGATCTAATAGAAGTGTAAAACTTCCATTCTGAGGACATTTACTTGTATTATTCCTCAATAACAACTTTTTAAGTTATTGTAGGCTTTCTAAATGGGTGACTACCCTAATCATCTTCATAAATAATAAAAAGTTTCCTTGAAAACTATGTGGGCTATGCTTTTAAATTGGAACAATTACAAATCACATATTTATACTTAAATCATGAAAATATACTTACTTAAACATGCAAAACAGTCCATACTTCATCATTAATAAAACTCATCATTGAGTCATCATCAATAACTTAAATACGTGCATATACTTAGTAAAAATATCATAGGATATCATGAAGATCATTTAGTAATATAAAACATCATGAAATCATCATAAGCATGCATATTATCTTGAAGGAACTTAAAGAAAAAGTAAAATACAATATAAAAGAAAAATTATGTGGGTGAAAGGAGACCACAAATCAAGCTCACATAATTTGATAAACTTTGGAAAACTGAATTTGAAGCCTTTGGGAAGACACTTGAAAACTCTAGCTTGCCTTGACCCTTTTCTAGAGAGAATATTACCTTAGGAAATTTTAGGAATTGAAGGAATGAAGAGAATGATCGTTCCTTAGGGTTTAAGGTCTTATTTAGGCCTCTGTAGATCCCGAAAATGATATAGTATAGGAGTAGGAGTAGTGGAAATGACAAAGCTTCCCTTTATTAAAACTACCAGATTGACTTTATGAAAGGCTGTCTATGGGTCGTGGATTAAACTACGGACCGTAGTACCTGCCCATCCTGTTAACTTTTTGAAAATTCCTAAAACTACTTTGCTGACCCAAACTACGAAACCATCTTCTATGGGCTGTATATAGACTTACGGTCATGGTTAGACTCGTAGAGTCCTTCCATACTTAGTCATTTTTCTTATTATGGACCTTATCTATGAAGAGATTCTATGGGTCATATAATGACTTGCAGACCGTGCTGCTAATTCATAGGTTACTTTTCAGCAAACTCCAAATTTCCTTTATGTTAAGGCCCTCATCCATGAACCTATCTACGTTCCATCATAGGGTGCGTAGGTTACCCGCACTTGAAAACTTTTTCCCTTTCCTAAAGTTCATATTTAAGGACCGACCTACGAGTTGTAAGTCCATATAAGGGCCATAAGTCACCCTCGTACAATAATTCCAGGTCATTTCTTGTCTCACTTTTTCTGCACTCTTAACCTATTAAATTTGGGGTCCGTACATCTAGCAAGTCACCTTGGGGTGCACTGGTGTTTTTTGTATGGAAGAAGGATGGCTTACTTAAAATGTATATTAACTATCGGCAACTCAACAGGGTCACCATAACGAACAAGTATCCTCTACCAAGCATAGATGATCTTTTGGACCAATTACAAGGGCATGCCATTTTTCCAAGATTGATTTTCGGTTTAGATATCATCAAATGAGGGTAAGGGAATATTATATTCCTAAAATGGCTTTTCAAACTACATATGAGCATTTTGAATTTATGATGATGTCTTTTGGACTAACTAATGCACCGATGAATTTTTGGATCTTATGAATAGGTCATTAAATCCTCCCTTGTTATGTCTATTGTGGTATTCATTGATGATGTTTTGATCTACTCCTAGAATGATGAATGTGAAACATTTGAAGGTAGTGTTGCAAACCTTGAGGGATAAGAGGTTGTTTGCTAAGTTTGATAAATGTGAGTTTTGATTGAAACAAGTTATATTTCTAGGGCACGTGGTGTTGGGTGAAGGGACTAAAGTGGATTCTAAAAAGAGAAAGTGGTAAGAAATTGGCCTAGGCCCTTGACTCTAATGGATGTTAAGAGTTTCTTGGGCTTGGTGGGGTACTATCGGAGATTTGTGAATGGTTTTTACTTGATTGCTTCTCCTTTAACAAAAGTGAAAAAAAGAAGGCAAAGTTTATTTCGATTGATAAATGTGAAAAGAGTTTCTAAACTATAAAGGACAAGCTTACACCCGCTTCTATCTTTGCTTTACCGGAAGGGTTAAAAGGGATTTATTGTGTATTACAATACTTCAAGACTTGATTTGGGGGGCATATTGATGCAAAGTGGCAAAGTCATGGCTTTTGATTCTAGACATGCATAAGCATAATTATGCTATCCATGATCTTGAGCTAGATGAGGTGGCATGTGCTTTGAAAATATGACATTATTATTTGTATAGGGTTCATGTAGATGTATTCACCGACCATAAGAGTCTTCAATATGTGTTCTTCCAAAGAGATTTCAATTTGAGGCAAAGAAGGTGGTTAGAATCCCTTGAGGATTATGATATGAGTGTGCCTTATCATATAAGCAAGGCTAATATTGTGGCTAATGCTCTAAGTAGAGTGTCCATTAAGAGTATGACTCATATTGATGATGGTATGAAGAAACTGGTAAGGGAAGTCCATCAGTTGACTAAATTGGCGATTAGGTAGAATGAAGCCGAAAATGGAAGTGTGCTAGTTGCAAATGGTTCCAAATCTTCCTCGATTGAAGAGGTCAAATCTAAGCAAGACCTTGATCCCTGTTTGTTAGAATTGAAGGCATTGGTAAAAGAAGGCAAGGTAGAGGTTTTCTCCTAAGGGGAAGATGGTGTTCATGGGTACCAAGGTAGGTTGTGTGCACCAAATGTTGAGGGGTTGAGGGACTTGATTTCAGAAGTGGCATATAATTTATCTTATTCTATTCATCTCGATTCTACAAAGAAGTATAGGGATTTGAGAGAAGTATATTGGCAGGATGGTATGAAGAGAGATATTGCCAAGTTTATAGTCGGTTGTCACAACTGCCAACAAGTCAAAGCCAAACATCAAAGGCCGAGTTGCCGAGCCCAAGATATAGAGATTCCTACTTTGAAGTAGTAAGAGATCAACATGGATTTTGTGATTGTCTAGCCAAGGACTAGACAACATTTTGATTCTATATAGGTGATTGTTGATAGGATGATGAAATTGGTTCACTTCCTAACAGTTGAAATGATCTTTGGTGCCGGAGATTATGCTAGGTTGTACATCTATGCATTGGTTAGATTGCATGGGGTTCCATTGTCTATTATTTTGATATGTGGTACTCAATTTACTGCACACTTTTGGAGATACTTCCAAAGAAATCGTGGTACTAAGGTCAAGCTTAGTATGACCTTTCACCCATAAGCAGATGGCCAATCGAAAGTATCATTCAAACTCTTGAGGATTTGCTTAGGGCTTGTGTTTTGGAATTTAAAGGTAGTTGGGATGAACATCTTCCACTCATTGTGTTTGCTTATAATAATAGCTATCACTTTAGCATCAGAATGTCCCCTTTTGAATCTTTATATGGTAGACATTTTTTATCCTCGGTTGGGTGGTTTGAAGTGGGGGAAATGTCTTTGATAGGACCAGATTTGGTTATGGAAGATTTAGAGAAGGTGAGGTTGATAAAGGAAAGACTGAAGATGACTCAATGTAGGCAAAAGTTCTACTCCGATAGGAAGAGAAGGGATCTTGAGTTTAATATTGATGATTGGGTGTATTTGAAGGTCTCACCCATAAAGGGTGTGGTCTGATTTTGTAATAAGGGAAAGTTGAGTCCAAAGTACGTAGGGCCTTATAGGATCTTGTGGATAATTGGTAAGGTTGCCTATGAGTTTGAGTTGCCTATGGAGATGAGTATGGTTTGTCCAGTCTTTTACGTGTTAAGTTAAGTAAATGTGTAGGTTACCAAAACTCTATAGTGCCTTTTGAGGTGGTAGGTGTTGTGGAGGAGAATATGACATTTGAGGAAGCTTTTCGGTAGAAATATTGGATAGAAAAGTTAAGAGGTTAAGAAACAAAAATGTGACATCTGTCAAAGTCCTTCAAAAGAATCAACAAGTCAAAAGAGCCACTTGGGAAGTCAAAGCGGACATAAAGAAATAATATCCATATCTCTTCTAGTCTACTCAAGCCTAAGGTAATAAGTTGACTCTTATATATGGTGTCAAGTCTTGAACTTCAGCCCTTCTATGCCATGTGCATGCATAAATACTCATAAGTGATATGCTTCGATGATTTTGATACATAAGCTTGGTATTTTTATGAAAATAACATTTAAGTTGTATTGATGCATTCATGTGGGTTGAAAGTTGTCTAATTACTCTTCTTAAGCATGTTTGCATCACATTCGAGGACAACTGTTCCCAAATGGGAGATAATGTAATACCTCCTGTGCAACTCAAAAGTGTCCATATGGTGTGTTTGTCGAATATCTTAAAATCTATACGTTATTTTGCAAATCCAACTTCGTATTCATATTTAGGAGGCAAAATAGTATAGCAAAAGAGCCTCCTTTGAAGTTTAGGTGACCCAAATCAAAAAATAATATTTCAGGTGATTTCGGCCTAAACCAGAAGAGTCTGTGACCAATCCACATCGCTCATTTATTTTCCGATAGTACAAAAGTGGCTAAATGCATTCCTAAGCCGAAACAGGGGAAATTGAACTTTGCGAAAAAGTACATAATGGGGGAACCAAGGCACGACTTCCCTTTGGTCTGTGCATGCGTAAAATTTTCCAAACTTTGCCAGTTTTAGATGAGGGTAATTAGGTCAGAACCAACACCCTTACAGACGGGATTCCTCTTTTGATTAACCATTTTGAGCCCTAATTCTCACTCTAACACTTTCAGAATTCTCTCCAATCATCACCAAAATGCTTGATCTAATTCTAAGATTCTCTAGGACTTACATTGAAGATCAAGGATACAAGAGAATCCTTCAAGCTTCCTTAAGTTTTCTTTATTGATTTCAATGTTTAAGGTATGCAAGTCTTTCATTCATAGGTTCTTCTACCCATAGAGTTCCCAACTCTTTTTCATTAGATTAGTTGATTTCAATGATTAATTTCTTATGGGTACTTTCTATTGTTACTCTTATGCATGAAATATGTTGGAAATTTATGGGACATTGATCTAATGATGCTTGAGATTTTATCAAGGAAAGTGATTATGATACATTTATGATGCTAAAGCTTTGTATGCTATGATATCTTGAATGTCTTGGAATGATTATAGATTTTTGAATGGATTTCACGACACCCAAAATGAGGGTTTCACTAAAATATTGGTGGGTTGCTTTAAATGATTTTTAAATGACTTTATTTTACTCCTCTCATGTTATTTACTCTTGAATTGTATGATTTTTAGCATATGTTACACATATCCACCATGATTTGACTAAACTTATGATCCAAGCTTCTTATGCTAATGAAAGCCTTATGGACAGATACGTGAATTATGGATGTTTTGAAGGTTAAAGGGATAATAAGCATGTTATGAGTTCACAATAAGGTTATGACATTTATAAATGATATGAATCCCTTTCTTTAGTATTATAAAGCTTTGGTTTCGATGAGCTACTCTATGATGATATTATGATATTATAAGACTTTGCATATTATGACTATTAATAAGCTTTGATATTCCTTGGAATTCCAAGAAACAACCTCTCTACTTGTAGGAGACAGTGGTACGGTCTGTGTACATTCTACCCTCCCTAGACCCCACTTGTGGGATTTCACTGAGTATGTTGTTGTTGGTTAGTGTTCCTTGGGATTATTGACTTAACATCGAGAGGACCTTTGTTGATAACCATTGTCCCTTAACTATGTTGCCACCATAGGTTTGTGATTAGCTAATTGATCCATATAGCTCTTATTGCATGATTCACCAAAAAAGGTAGGGTTCTCATAAGTTACGTCCTAATTGATATCTTAAAATGGTGTTATTGCCATACGACTCTTATCATACACCAATCTTTAAAGGTGTTATTCTTGTACGGATTACTCTCATACATCAACTAAAAAGGGTGGTTTTCTTGTAAGGTATTTGTGAAGCATTCTCCGAAATGGGAGATTTCCCGTAAGGTGAGTGTTTGGTTTACCTTGGCAAAGTAGACCACTCTTGAGCATTAGGATTCCAAATAGCAGCTCACTTGGTATTACTTGTCTATTATGGTCCTTTTCCATCTATGTATGATATGCCATGTCCTTTAGCTATCCTCATGCATGTTTTGACTAAGTCACTGATCATCCATATCATATTGAGCTTATATCTACCATATAAGATTAGTACATCTTGATTATTACGGCTTATATTCTCTTGATATATTTCACCCCGCGTACTTAGTACATTCCAAGTACTAACACATAATTTTTACCCACATGATATGATCATGTAGGAACCGGAGCTCCTATTCATCCAACTCCTCATGGCTAGTACGTCGGATTGAAGAGTTGTCATTGGCGAGTCCTCTATTTCAGGGACAACAACAACTTTCTTTCATGCTATGTTAAACAATACTTATTTACTTTTGGATATTAACATTTGAGGGTGAGCCAAGAAGATGTCTTAGCCCTGGTTCCACTCATGTTAGAGGTGTTGTTGGACATAAATATATGTGACAAGCTTGACTCCTATTATGCTTTTGTAATTATTGAATATTTTGTTTGGTCCCTATCCCTTTATGTGTTGTTGGATGTGATGGCATATGATGAAAGTCCTAAGATCCTATTATCCCCATAGCTTGAGTCATAAATACTCGTCCCTTAGTATTTGCTTGCTATTTGATGGTGGAAATTCCTATTCCCTTTACATTGCCTGAGTCCAAAGCGTTTTTTCCCTTAGATTTATATGTTGATGTTTGCTATGCTTCCACAACAAAGAATGTGATCATGTTCAAAGGCTTGTTTGAGTTCCTTTGGTTCCCCATTTACCGTGACATACTTAGGCCCTAAGTTTGGGTCATGACATTTGGGGACTTATAGAGGGATAAGGATAAGATTATTGATGGTTGTCCTTATCATTCTTAGAAACCTATGGGCAATGCTCAACTTATGATCAGTCGCATCACAACCAAAATATACACCTGAAATAACAAGAGAATCTCAGGATGGTACCTTCCATATTTTTAGCATGTGGGAGAAGTTTGATCACTAACAATATCACCTTGATACCTAGGGTAGGAACCCTATCCTTGTGAAACTTAGGCATCAAAGAAATATCAATAGGTGATCCACCCTTAATTTGGGCCTTGATGAGTCCATATCTTGGATTCATTTGCAGCTCAAAATTTAAAGAAACATTGTCCTCGATATGCTATTATGCTTCATATGTTGATTATGGTGTATTTTTTATGCTAAGAATGAGGATAAAACTGCATAGATGGACAATACTCAACAAAATAAGAAAAAAGTGAAAAAATTCCAAAAAGGTGGTCAGAAGCGACGTCACTGACACATTCAGTGGATTGCCAAAGTACATCTAAGACCTACTAACATTGTAGTATTCAAACACCCAAGTTCATGACAAAAATATGATGTAGCTAGAGGTTTGGTGGATCGCCAAACATGATTAATGATGAAAAAATGCATTACTGATAGTTGTACAGATTTGAGCCTTCAGTTGATGCATGAGAAGGCGATCAACTAAATATTCAGTGTATCACTAAATTGCTCGGTGATAGTCGACCTTGATCACCGAATAGTGAAATTGTGTAAAAACTCTGAGCAAATTGCATAGACTATAAAAAGAAATTTGGAAAGGTCATTGTAGATATCAGATCATATCATTCTGCTGCTTACCATATTGAGAGAGAAGAGAGAATACATAGAACCTTCTTGGTGAACAAGTACAATGGTTTTCTATTTTCAAGCTTTGGAAGGAGAAATTCTAGAGATTAGTAGAAGAGATTCATCTTATCTCTTGTAATTTGTCTTACCCATATCCAAGACTACAAATTTTGGTATTATTTTCTCACTTTTGAGCATGTGTAGTTAAAATCCCAAATTGCATGTGTGAATATGATATGGTTTCTTCAATTATTAGTTGGGTTTATGATATTTTAATTGTTTTGATGTTAATCTGACTGAGTTTACACTTGTTGCCATGTTTAACTTATAATCTTGAGGTTGCGCGTTAATTTTAGGTCTCTGATTATTTTATTAATTTGAGTGATTGGAGTGGGCAATAAGTGCAATAACTGGAAGTCATCGGGGTTTCAGTAGAAGATGATTTGCTTATAATTTCTCAGGCTAGGTGTATCCTTGAGTGATTCACTTGTGAAGTCATAATAGGTTCATGTGAAACACCATTGCCATCATAATTGAGGTGGTAGTTTAGCAACTTGGCTTACTCACATATTTTTAACTTAAACAATCAAGTATTTAGATCTGGTTAATTAGCTCTAGTCCCTTATCCACACGCCCTCGACATTTCCCTCAATCAGTTGTTAACTCATATCTTAGAGTTGTTGTTAGTTGAATACTAGCTTTTATTTACTCACAAACATGGCCAAAAAGTTAACTCAGTTGGATCTCTCGACAAAACACATAATGGGTGGTCGTCGAAAAAGTGTGAATATTATTGGTGTTGCTGGTGATATGACTTATAATAGTGTGACTTATAGTGTGCCTTTTGATGGTGGTTATAGTGAAGAGGTACATTATATGGGAAATTAGGTCGTGGGTTCTCGACCAGCTTTTCTAAGGCCATGTAAGAGTTAAGGTTGGAAGAACGGTGCTGGGTAGAGATATAGGAGTTTACCAGATCAATTCAGAGGTCAGAAGATAGGGATGATGTAAGAGATAGGTATATTCCGCCCTATGTTATGGTGAAACCTACTAAGACGGTTGTGAATTCAGAAAGCTTCCTGACTGAAGATATGTTGACTAGAATCTTTAACAAAGTCAAAGCTTAAGATAAGGTATTAAAGGAAATAAAGTCAGATTTTTCACAGCTGAGCCAAATTGTGACTTCGCATTTAGTATCTGTCCATCATTTGGAGACCCAACATGGCAACATCTCGGCCCATCTCAACCAAAGGCAAAAGGAAGGACTACCTAGCGACGCTATAGCCAACCCAAAGAGTATTGATTAGCAGATGAAGGTCAAGGAGATGAGAATGTTGAGATGGATGTATAGGCATACCAGGAGTGATAAGATTAGGAAGAAGACCATTTGGAAGAAGTTGGAGGTGGCTCCTGTGGTTGACAAGATGAGGGAAGTGAGATTGCGATGGTTTGGACACATATAAAGAAGAAGTACCGATGCTCATGTTAGGAGATAGAGGTTAGATTTAGGAGTTACACGGAGGAGTAGAGGTAGACAAAAAATGTATTGAGGGGAGGTGATTAGACAAGATATGGCGAAACTTAATCTCATCGAGGACATGACCTTAGAATGGAAGGAGTGGAGGTCATGAATCAGAGTAGCAGGTTAATAGGTTAGTAGGGTTAGGTTGATGTCTGGCCGTAGGGTATAGTAGGGTAGTAGGATTTATAGCATCTTTTTATCTGGTTTTATCATTATCTATCCTATATATGTTTATTATCTTGTATTTACATACTACCATGTGCTTTTCGTTATTAGTTGCTCTATTCCATTTATCTTCCTTTCCTTTTTTCTATATCTTCTTTATTCTGCTTGTAGGTTTTTGTGACTAGGGTTCCCAGGAAATAACCTCTCTACCTCTATAAGGTATTGGCAAGGTCTGCGTGCATTCTGTCCTCCCTAGACTCCACTTATGGGATTCCACTAGGTATGTTATTGTTGTTGTAGTACTTGGCCATTATGACTCATTGTGGAAAAGTTGTCGAAGGAGATGCACCTCTATCGAAAGTTAAATGCTTCATTGTTTGAAGGTTCTAAAGAGTCAGAAATAGAACATGGTGGTGCATTTTCGAATGAAGGAAGTGAATCTCTTGACAATCCCGAGAGTAATGAAAATGAGAAAGTTGGAGGTGGTGCAAATAATGCTAAAAGTGTACTCCTTAAGGATTCAACCACTGCCTTAAAGTTGAAGGCTCCCTAGATCAAGATCGATCCTCTATTTCCCTAATGGTTGTAAAAGAAGGAGGACACCAAGTTTAAAAAATTTCTCTGTATATTTTATTCTATATCCATCATTGTCCCACTAGTTGAAGAAATAATAGAAATACTGGGGTATGTGAATTTATGAAGGAATTGGTGACCAAGAAGAGAACCTAATTGCAGTGCGATTTAGACAAAATACTGGGTTGCTAAGAAGGATGACCTTGGTACATTTACAATTCTATGTACTATCAGAGCGTGTAAGTTTGGCAACATGTTGTGCGATTTAGGAGCAAGCATTTCTCTCATGCCCTTGTCCATCTTCGATGATTTGGGACTAGGTGCCACTTTACCTATGATAATGAGGTTACTCATGGCTGACCGGTCCATTAAAAGACAAGTAGGGATTTTACATGATGTCTTGGTAAATGTGGATAAATTTATCTTGCCAGCTGACTTTGTTATTTTTGATTACGAAGTGGATGTTAATGTTAGAATAATTCTTGGTAGACCATTCTTGGCAATCGGGAGAGCATTAATGGATGTTCAAAGAGAAGATTTTAGTCGGGTGAATAGAGAGGAAGTTGTGTTCAATACTTGTAAAACTATGAAGCAAGTGATGGACTTCTGAGTGGTGTTAGTGATTGATCAGTCTTGGATTACTTGAAGTGAGAGGGACTACGTTGTGCTATGACGTTAACTATAACGCTGCTTGGAAGGCAACCCAAGAATTATTGGAGTCTTTCTTTTGAATAATGTTACTTGTGCAGGTGGTTGAAATGGAGAAATTAGAGTAAAAGAAAAAAAGGAGACATGTTATGACAGATTGAAGGATTGCCGAGTTAAGACAATGATTGCCAATTTGACTGCCTTTTGAGTCGGTTGATGACTCTTAAGGTACTGTCAAATTAGGTGATCAAAGTTGTAATTCGATGGACCACCGAATTAGATGGGCAATGGCAAATTTCACTGCCTTTGGAGGCTAAGAAAATGTTTGATTACTATTAAAAAGGCTGTTATGAATGCAGTCGGTACATCTTCAAATATGTTCAGTGGAGTGATTCAGCTTCATTGAGATCTCACGCCTGGTCGACCTACTATGGGTTAGGATTAAATTTGATGAATATGTTGCCCAATCATTGAGTGTTATTGTATATTGCCCCAATTTTGAGCAAGATGATTTGTGAATGACCTTATGTAGGGATATTGCCATGAACGTTTGAATGGTTTGATTGAATATGCATGCTTGTTAAGATGATCGCTTTTATGGGCTATGGGTGAAGTCTGAGTATCCCTGGAATTTATTTCAGCAACTTGAAATTTCCCCATGATAGATTAGGTGACGGCATTCTTAAGAGTAAGTCGTCGTTTGATCGAATTCATAGCCATGGTGATAGTGTTAGGGTATCAATAAACCTTTGAGCATATGTTGGTATATTGATGGTGGGTAGTGTGTGAAATTTCCTTCGTTTTTGTGCATGTCACGACCCAAGCCTAGGCCCTAGATGTGACACGGTGCATTGGCAACCCGAAGGGACCCCAAGCAAGCCTTTTAACATATCATTACACATCATTGGTCGCAAAAGTAATAAAACAACAACAAGAGTATAAAGCAAGGATAAGGGACTAAGGGAACTTTTTCATATCATAAAACATTAAAGAGTCAAGAGAGAGTCAATCTCATAGCATCATTACATAACTTGTCCAACAACACCTTTATACATAGAACTTAGCGGGGGCCAAGACAAGCAACCGGGCTCACCCTCATAGTCAAAGCATATAAATAAAGGGAAGAGAGTCTCAGCATAACATAAGAGCAAAAGACATCATCCTCGGAGTTAAGGACTCACCAACTAGCTTGAGAGAGATCATTCTAGCCATATGGAGGAGGAGGATGATCAAGCAGGGCTCTGGTTCCTACATGTTAATATCATATAGGCATAGAGTATGCGTTAGTACATTTAAATGTACTAAGTATATAGGATGCAATGCAACAAGATATAAGCAACATAATCAAAATACATAAACATAGGAAATGAATAAGCATATAGCAATATGGCATGCATGGATTATGCTCAGAGTAAATCATGCTTTCATAGTACATAATACGTGTGTAAGAAGTGACCATCAATAGAGAATATCCAAGGCCTACCACCTCCTTGGAGAGGAGATTGAGGTACAACCCCTTAAACATGATTATTGAGGTACAAACCCCCCCCCCCCACCCAACATGGTAGGACGGGCCTACTACATCACAAGCCACCTCATTGGAGAGGCGATTAGGTACAAACCCCTCAACGTGATTATTAAGGTACATATCCCCCAACATGGTAGCACGAGCCTACCACCTCCTGAGTGAGGCAATCGAGGTACAAACCCCTCAATGTGGTTATTAAGGTACATATCTTTGCATCATGGTAGCACGGTGTCACGGGCTGAGAGTCAGGTGCGCAGCAGTGCACCCGTGCAGCGTCTCGAGGCATCCCTTCTAGCCCGAGACCAGTCTGACCAAATAGCATACCGACTGGTTTCGCCCTGCCATGGGCTCATCAGGGAAGTTGCAATAGCCCCCAACCAATTGTGCCCTCAGTATGCTCTGACTCCCTTCATAGTTATGTCCTTGACAAGCAACAAGCTTCCCAAAATCGGGTCGGCATGCCTATCTCGACTAAGCCAATGCAACAAGGGCAGACAATGCCTTATTGCTATTGTTGCCCCTACCCATGCAGTTCAACATAGCCAGCACGTACACTCTTGCGTGCTCCAACACGGTCACGGAACCCGGTCCGTGACATTCTCCCCCACCAAATCTGGGCACGCCCTCGTGCTAGGGGAAGATAGACTCCGCCCAAGGATTGACATGCTTCCAACCTACTACTACTCCTTCGCTTTGCAAGTGCCTCCTCTACACAACAAGCAAAGTATTCTCCCCTGAGAATTGGTCCGCCCCATGGCCTCTTGGAGCATGCAGCCATGAAGAGCATGTCCCGCTTGATACCACTTGTCACGGGCTGAGAGTCAGGCGCATAGTGCTCCCGTGCAGCATGTCAAGGCATCCCTTCTAGCCCAAGACCAGCCTGACCAAATAGCGTACCGATTGGTTTCGCCCTGCCATGGGCTCATCAGGGAAGCAACAATAGCCTCCGACCAGTTGTGCCCTCAGTATGCTCCGACTCCCTTCATAGTTATGTCCTCGACAAGTTACAAGCTCCCCAAACTAAATCAGGTCGACATGCCTAACTCGGCCAAGCCAATGCAACAAAGGCAGAACAATGCCTTATTGCTATTGTCGCCCCTACCCATACTGTTCAACACAACCGGCACATACACTCTTGCATGGTCCAACACGGTCATCAAACTAGATCCATGACAACGGGCCTACTACTTCCTGAGCAAGGTAATCGAGGTACAAGCCCCTCAATGTGGTTACCCAGGCCTACTACCTCCCGAGCAAGGCAATCAAGTTACCGACCTCTTAATATGGTTACCCTGGTCTACAATAGTCCAAGCGAGGCTTGGTCAACTCACAAGACTATAGAGGAAAATGACACATATATACATTTCTTTCATCATCATAAAGTCATTCAAATCATAATTCATGCTTTAGACCTTCAACAACATAAGAGTCCATAACCGATCATTTTATCAAACACTTGGCGGGTGTGTAATGCTAGTGTAAAAATATGTAATTTAAAAGTGAAATCATGCAAGAAAATCCAATGAAATACTACCCACCAACACTTGGTAACATGATCACGAGATATACATCAAAATCCTTCATCAAATCTCAAGGTATATCAAAGATTCATAGGTCAAAACATGCTTAAACAATCACACTTTTATAAAACCCTAAGATAGTTCATAGTCAAATTCATAGTAAGTAAAACCCATAACTAAATCAACTTAGAAACATGACATTTAGGTAAAAAGGAAGCTTGGGCACCATGGTGAAAGGACCCAATAGTTGAAGCTTGAGTGAAATTCTTAAGATCCGTATGAGTTTTTGGGACTTGAAGTTTTGGGTGAACTATTTGTCTAAGTGTTTGAGAGAGTATTGGGGAATGTCTTGTATAATATGAAGGTAAAATATCGCTAAGTATAGGTACTTTCACACATGGATAGACTTAGGCCCAAGAACCAAAAGCCTTGGACAGAGATATCATTAGAAACCAAATGCACAGGTCCATATCTGGTCCGCGACGCAGAACTATCACGGAGACTAATTTTACACTACTACGTGACGGCTGCACGTCGCGGTACTATCACAGATCGCCACTATTTTGCGCAAACTTGGAAAATTCAAATTTTGCTATGGTTAATCTAAAATCAGGGTTAGACCCATTTACTACTCAATTTTTCCCCTGATCAAGAATATGCAGTCGGATGTTCAATATCACGCATGGAATTTGATATATATAGAAATTACAATTCCGGGCACTTCCGAGGCATATTTTTGGGCACTTTTTGGATCGTTTCAATCCCTTGTGAACATTCATCCTCGAATGTCAAAGAGTATATATGAGAAGAGTAATCATGAAGAAATCAGCCGCAATAAGAATGCATCAATACACTTAAATACCATTTTCAAAAATCTTAATGTGTGTCAAAATCACCACAAGCTTTGTCAACATAAATATGAATGCATCCAAATGACACACGGGTTGAAAGATAAGACTTGAAATCACATAGAGGACTTAAAGTTAGTACCTTAGGCTTGACTAGAATGGAAGAGATAAGGATATCATTTTTGCATATCCACTTCGGCCTCCCATATAGCACTTTCGACTTGTTGATTCCTCCAAAGGACCTTAACGGAAGCAACATCCTTGTTCCTTTTCTTCTTAACTTTTCTATCTAATATCTCTACTAGAACTTCTTCATAAGTCAAGTTGTCTTCAACAACACCCACAACATTCAATGGGACAATAGCATTCGGATCACCCACACACTTCCTCAACATAGACACATGGAAAATCGGATGAACCAAATCTATTTTTCACTAGAAAATTCCAACTCATAGGCCACCTTACCAATCCTCCTCAACAACCTATAAGGACCCACAAATCTTAGACTTAACTTACCATTCTTTTTCCAAAACGAACCAGACCCTTCATGAGTGAAACCTTTAAATAGATCCAATCACCAACTTTTTTAAATTCAAGCTCTCTTCTCCTCATATCGGCATAGGACTTTTGGTTGTTTCCAACCTTCTCTAATCATCCTTACCTTCTCCATAGCCTCCATAACCAGATTCGGACCCAATAAAGCCATTTCTCCCATTTGAAACCACCCAAACGGTGATCTACAATATCTACCATAGAGGGCCTCAAAAGGAGTCATACCAATACTAGAATGATAGCTATTGTTATAGTAAAATCAATCAATGGAAGATGATCATCCCAACTACCCTTAAACTCTAAAATATAAGCCCTAAGCATATCCGCAAGAGTTTGGATAGTTCTTTCATCTTGGCCATCCGTTTGAGGGTGAAATATTGTACTAAGCTTTACCTTGGTTCAAAGACCTCTTTGGAAGGACCTCTAAAAGTGTGAAGTGAATTGGGCACCATAATCCTATATGATGAATAAGGGCACCCCATGCAATCTTACCAACTCATGAATGTTCAATTTAACATAGTCGTTGGCCCATAAGTAGTTTTAACTACCAGGAAATGAGTCGACTTTGTCATCCTATCAACCACAACTGAAATAGAATCAAAACTCTTTCTAGTCTTAGGCAGCTAAACCATAAAGTTCGTGTTAATTTCCTCCCACTTCTAAGTAAGAATCTCTATGTATTGGGTTAGGCCATCTGTCCTTTGTTGTTCGACTTTGACTTATTGGTAACTACGACAATCGGATACAAATTTGGCAATATCTTTCTTCATACCTCCCCACCAAAACACATCCCTCAAATCTCTATACGTCTTGGTAGGACCAAGGTGAATAGAATAGGAAGAATTATGAGCTTTATCAAGAATCTTCTCTCTCAAGTCATCAACATAAGGCACACACAACCTACCTTGGTACGTAAGGGCACCATCTCCCCCTCGGGTGAAAACCTTCACCTTGACCTCTTTCACTAAGGCCTACAATTCTAACAAGGAGGGATCAAGATCTTGCTTTGCTTTTACCTCATCAACCAAGGAAGATTTTGAGCTATCAACAACCATAATACCACCATTATCCACCTCTTCTAACCTAACCCCCAACCTAGCCAACCGATGAAACTCTCTGGTCACCTCTTTGCCCCTGTCTTCAAATGTGTTAAGCTACCCATAGACACCCTACTCAAAGCATCCACCACAACATTAGCCTTACCAAGATGATAATGCACACTTATATCATAATCCTTAAGAAGTTCTAGCCACCTTCATTGCCTCAAGTTGAGATCCTTTTGAGTGAACACATATTGGAGACTCTTATGATCAGTGAACATATCAACATGCACCCCATACAAATAATAACGACAAATATTCAAAGCAAAACCCACGACGGCTAATTCAAGATCATGAGTAGGACACAACCCAAACCAATGCAGGAGGCATAACAATACACAACAAACCCTTTCAACCCTTCCGGTAGAGATACGATAGAAGCGGGTACAAGCGTATCCTTCAAGGTTTGAAAACTTTTTTCACACTCATTAGTCCACACAAACTTAGCCTTCTTTTGAGTCAACTTAGTCATAGGAGAAGCAATAGAAGAGAGTCCATTCACAAACCTCCGGTAGTAACCCACTAAGCCCAAGAAGCTTCTAATGTCCGATGGGGTCAATGGTTTAGGAAAATTTCTAATCATATATATCTTTTAGGGTCCACCTTAATGTCATTCCCTGACACCACATGACCTAGAAAGGCAACCTCTTTCAAATAAAATTCATACTTCTCATATTTAGCATATAACTTCTCTTCCCTAAATGTTTGTAACACTACCCTCAAATGAGCCACATGCTCCTCTTCACTATGAGCATAGATCAAAATGTCATCAATGAAAACCATCTCAAACCAATCTAGGTAGAGTTTAAAGACCCTATTCATAAGATCCATGAAGATAGTCGGTGCATTGGTCAACCCAAAACACATAACCATAAATTCATAATGCCCTTACCTAGTCTGGACGGCCTTCTTGGAACTGTCACACTCCCTGACCTTCACTTGATGATACCCGGACTGAAGATCAATCTTAGAAAAGTGATTAGCCCTTTGAAGTTGGTCAAACAAATCATGAATTCTTGGGAGAGGATACTTATTCTTGATGGTAACCCTATTAAATTGCCGGTAGTAAATGCACATTCTAAGAGACCCATACTTCTTCTTCACAAACAACACTAGTGCACCCCAAGGTGATTGGCTAGGCCTAACAGAACCCTTCTCCAACAAGTCCCTTAATTTCTCCTTCAACTCTTTTAACTCTGTCGGGGCCATACGGTAAGGGGGAATACAAATGGGTTGAGTATCAGGAAGGAGGTCTATACCAAAGTCTATTTCCCTTTCAGGAGGAATATCGGGAAGGTCACTAGGAAAGACATCAAGAAATTCACTAACCATCGAAACCGACTCTATAGGAAGGATTTTAGACTCAACATCCCTAACCCTCATAAGATGATAGAGACACCCCTTAGAGAACAACTTTTGGGGTTTAAGAGTGAAATCATGTAAGAAAATCCAATGTAAAACGACCCACCAACACTTGGTAACACCTTCATGAAATATACATCAAAATCCTTCATCAAATCTTAATGTAGATCAAAGATTCATAGGTCAAAATATGCTTAAACAATCACACTTTTACAAAACCCCAACATAGTTCATAGTCAAATTCATAGTAAGTAAGACCCATAAGTAAATCAACTTAGAAACATGAGATTTATGTAAAAAGGAAGCTTGGGCACCATGGTGAAAGGGACCAATGGTTGAAACCCACATACCTTGACTTTGGAGAATTCTTGATGAAGATTGGAAATGGCTTGAAGTTTGAGTGAAGTACTTAAGATCTGGATGAGTTTTGGGACTTGAAGTTTGGGGTGAAATGTTTATCTAAGTGTTTGAGAGAGTATTGGAGAATATGTTGTATAATATGAAGGTAAAATATGGCTAAGTATAGGTATTTTCACCCATAGGAAACTTAGGCCCAAAGACCCGAAAGCCTTGGACCAAGATAAAATTCACTGGCAACCAAATACACAGGTTTGTGTCTGGTCCGCGATGCAGAACCTATCGCAGATGCAAATTTTACACTGTTTTGCGCAAACTCGAGATAATCAAATTTCGCTACGATTTCTCTGAAATCGAGGTTAGACCTATCTCCCACTCAATTTTTCCCCTAATTAAGAATATGAAGTCAGATTTTTGATATCATGCATAGATTTTGAGATATGGAAACTACAATTCCAGGCACTTCCAAGGCACATTTTCAGGCACTTTTTGGGGTCGTTTGAATGCAATAAGATCAAATTTTGACTTGTAGGATTTTCGGCCTTGCCAGTCAAATTTGGTGATGGTCATTTTGACCACTAAAAGTGGCTAGGCAATGTGCCGAATTGTCATACACACCGCCTTTGCTGCCTGATTATCGATGTTAAGTTCTATCACTTTCGGCAATGTAATTTTCTACCTCAAAATTAATTCAGTAGATCGCTGAATTTGCATACTCATCGCCAAATATGACAGTTTTTATAAGTCTTAAAACTGAGAAAATAGTGATGGTCTATTTGATTTCTTAATCAGTTTCGCAATCTGCTGAGCATGTTCGGCTTTGTCATAACCCAAGCCTATGCCTTGGAGTGACATGGCGGATGAGAACCCGAGAGTTCCCAAAAAAGTCTCATAATATCCATAAACACATCATTGGTTTGGATAAGCAGTTTAAGCATTATTAAGTGAGACTATGGGATAGGGTAGATTCCTCAAGCTATAGGATAAGGGGTATGAGACTCATTGTCACACAATCCAACACATAAGTCTAAGGGAACAGAATTCAGGACTCGAGCTATAGGGATAAGGAGCATGAGACTTTCCATCACACATTCAACATCAATAAGCAAGTTCTAAGGGGTAGGATGATATGACTCATGCTATTGGAGTAGGGACTTAGCACTTTCCCCATCACATCATAACATCAACATAACATAAGACACAAGCATAATCTCCACAAGCATAAACCATAATAAGCTTGTACATAGAGTTTACGTAACTCCAATATCCTCTAAGTCATAGATAGAATGGGGGCCAAGACATATCCACGACTCACCCTAAAAGTAAAGACATAAGAAAATCATAACATAGCATAGGTAGATATAAAGTGGGTCTTGTCCTTGGAATAAAGGACTCACCAAAGCAAACTTTCAAAATTAACTCAGCCATAAAGAGGTAGATAAGGTAAAACTCCATTTCCTACATGGTTAGATCATGTAGGCAAAAAGTATGTGTTAGTACGTTTAAATATACTAAGTATGCAGACATGCAATGCATATGATCACAGTAACCAACATTTCAATATTAGATGACAAGGGCATATGTATATAAAAGATATTATATAGAAAAGAATACTATATCAAGATGACTAAAATCATGATGCATAAATTTCATAGTATGTAAACATAGCGGGGATGGGACATCAACCAACATATAAGACCAATCGAGCTATTGCTTGGAATTTTGATGTTCACCCCATACTGGAGGAAATGGTGATCTACTTGCTAAAGGTATACTATACTCCACCTTATGGACCTTGCCCATTTCAGAGAAGTAACCTTACCTTACGAGCCTTGCCTATTTTGGAAAGCATTTTTTGTAAGCATAATCCACAAAGGTACATAAACATGAACCTATGTTTGACAATATGGTTATGAGAAAGAAGGATTTATATAAGGACCCTTGGGGATAGTCCCCTTCTCCAATCTTATTCGGTGATAAGCCATCATCCCACAAGAATACATACACATACACATACTTGAAATCAGAGTATAAGTCTCTACAAATCATAATTATGCATACTTAGGCTTAAATACCAAATATATACGTAATAATCATGAATAATTATGCTAAAAAGTCAAATCGTACTTCATTTCATACTTTCATGCATAGAAATAGGTCATTCATACTTTTTTATAATGGTGAATATGCACCCATACTTGCTTAAAGCCATATTATAGAAATTATGTGATCACATGTTATGTTATAACCATATTTGCCTTGAAATCATAGTCATGATCATAATTGGGTAATAATTCACATCATAAATCTCATAAAAATACTTGTTAATGCATCCACATGCCATGAAGGATAGAGGAATAGCATGGGTATTAGGAATTCATAATTAAAACAACATAACAAGATGAAATCATAATAAATTCCAATAAGAAATTAACAATTTATACATACTTGATATTACCCATATATAAGTTCATCAATTAAAGGGACATGCATTTTCAATTCTAACAAAAACCCATGTAAAAATCATTGTAACAAGATATAATTCATCGTAAAATCAATAATCAAGTTCAGCCTATTGCCTAATTTCAACAAATTAAAACTAATTGAAAAGACCTATTTGCAAACTATACTTAGAATTCATGCAATTTAAGAAAATATGATTTTTGGGTTTTCATGATTGGAGGGGGATCATGAATCAATCCCACATACCAGAAGAATTAGGATGAATTTGACTTGGGATGAAGCACTCTGAATCCCCTAAAACATGACTTGAAGAAAGAGTTTTAGGAATTGAATTCTAGAGCTTAATTAATTTAATGGAGAATGAATTGTAATGAATGAGTAAAAGATGATTTAGGGGTTTAAGATAGGTATAAAGTTCATAAAATCCTTGGAAATAACCCAAACTTACAAAAAAGCCATTAATGAAGCAGAATTAAAAATTGGCCCCGAATACCTGTACGAGAGGTCCACGGATAATGAAGCCTTTCATCGACAGTGAAACCTTTCACAGACCATTAACGTGCCCATGAGATGTGAAAGATGGTGATTTCACTCTTAGAAAATTTAACCAGGGGTCCCTCTACGAGCACAACCATGGTCTGTGGTGCCTTTAACAGATCGTGTGGATGCCCATGGAGGTAGCATTAGTTAAAATAGTAGCCTTGAAGGCAAGGACCCCTCCCACGAGCCCTTTCATGACCAGTTGTGAGGACTATGAGCCGTGAAAGGCTCCATGCAACGCCACTTAGCCTTGAACTTTCCCTGAAGCAAAAATGAGCCATGAAATAGCCAAGGGTCACCCCAAGGCTACCTTCACATCTTATGGATCCCTCTACGGCTTGTGGAGATGTCCATGGAGAGGCACCTTGGTCAAAAATCACTAGAAACCTATTTTCGATCATCGTTAAGGCCTCTTGAGGCCCGAGTCCTTACATTGTCTCCCTCTTGTAAATATTGGTCCTCGAATGAGGTAACATGGCTTGAAAGGTTTGACTTGAATATGAAGCATCTCATCATGAATACAATACATGATTCAACATTTAAAACCTTGACACCATCAAAACTCATGTTAAAACATCATTTAAGTCATTTTTGTGTACATGTATGGTGTCACGTCATGAAAGTATAAGAGTGAAAGGATTAGGACCATGTGAATAAGAAACACCTAGTACCTTAGTCTTGAGTGGATTGGAAAAGATAGAAATATCACTTCATCATGCCTGACTCTACCTCCCATGTAGCATGATCCATATATTGTTTTCTCCAAAGCACTTTAACCGAAACCACATCCTTGTTGCGAAGTCTCTTTACTTGTTTATCTAGGATCTCAACCATGGTTCTTCATATGACAAGTTCTCCTCTGCATCAATGCCTTCAAATGGCACAATTGAACTAGGATCACCAATTAACTTTCTCTACATCGACACATGGAAGACGGGGTGGATAAAGCACATGTCCAAAGGCAAATCTAACCTATACACCACTTTCCCAATATGCTCAACCACCTAATAAGGACCTATATACCAGGGGATTAAATAGCCCTTCTTCCCAAATGTATCACCTTTTTCATAGGTGAAACCTTCACATATACCCAATCGCCAACATGGAACTCAAGATCCATCTTCCTAACATCTGAGTATGGCTTTTAGTGACTTTGAGCCATCTTAAACCTTTCCTTAATCAATTTCATGGCCTCCAACACAAAATTTGGGCCAATCAATGTCATCTCTCCCAATGAAAATCACCCCACTTGGGAATTACACCTTCTTCTATACAAAGCTTTAAATGGTACCATTCTGATGCTAGCAAGAAAATTATTGTTGTAGGTGAACTCAATTCTGGTAGATAATCATCCGAACTTCCTTTGAGTTCAAACACACAAGCCCTTAAAATGTCCTCCAACATTTGAATTGCCATTTTGGCTTGTCCATTGATTTGAGGATAGAAAACGGTACTTAACATCACCTAGGTGCCAAGCCTTTTTTTTTTTTTAAACAATCTCCAAAAGTAATAAGTAGATTGGGTACCACAATTTGATATAATAGACATAGGCACACCATGTAATCTAACTAGCTCCTGGATATATAACTTGGCATAGTCCTCGATATTGAAAGTAGTCTTAACTGATAAGAAGTGAGCCAATTTGGGCATTCTATCAATAATTACCCAAATAGAGTCAAATTACTTCCATGTAAGGAAACCCACTCATAAAATCCATATTCATATCCTCCTATTTCCACGTAGGAATTTCAATGTCTTAAGCTAAACCACTGACCCTTTGGTGTTCCACCTTCACTTGTTGACACATAGAGCATTCAAATACAAATCTAGCTATATTCTTCTTCATACCATGCCACCAATACACTTCCCTCAAATCTCAATACATCTTGGTGGATCCTGGATGTATAAAATAAAGAGAGTTATGGCCTTTACTCATAATTACCTTCCTAAAACCATCAACATCCAGAACATACAACCAATCTGTGTACTGAAGCACACCCTCTCCCCCTTGGGAGAAAACCTCGATCTTCTTTCAACAACTAACTTCTTCAATCCAACCTATGAAGGATCTGAGTATTTCTTTGCCTTGACATCAACAACCACAGAAGATTTTGCCCCATTCTTAACTTGATGTCACCACATTAGAGTCGGCCAACCTAACACCCAATCTAGCTAAACAGTGCACATCCTTCACCAACTCTCACCTCCCTTCATCAATATGAATCACACTACCTATAGATAGCCTACTAAGAGCATCGACTACAACATTTGCCTTGCTAGGATGATATTGAGCCTTTGGTGGCCGACTCTCGAGCTCGTACGACGAAGTTCACTTTCGGAGCTTTTGACTTAGTTGTTAAAGAATGTAAGACCACTATGCTAATCAAAGATATGAATATCTCCAGACTCATAACTTAAGACTAGAAAATTCAAAAAGAAAAGCTCAATGAGGGTGCTACGATAAGTAAGAGAGCCAGGATTTATTGTGCCCATCTTTTTGTTATGCTTCGGGGCCAAAGTTCAATAAGTATAGGGCATCTAGCCCTATTAAGGCGATGGGGTAAGTTTTTTCCTATATGTTGAAAGTGTGGAAGAAATCACATGGGAGATTGTTTAGCCGGCTCTAGCATATGTTTTGGTTATGCTTAGGTTATCCATGAGTTAAGGCATTGCCCGTAGGTTGCTAAGAATCATAAGTATAGTCGTCGTTGAGCTCAGGCCTACTCTATTATGGATACCCAAACTCCGCATAGTACTTTATCTGGTATGTAATGAGTCTTCTTTGGAGTTGATGATATTTGTGTAAGGACAAGTTTTATTAAAGTGTTAGCCTCTCATGTCTATTCTAACATTTTATCTTTTCCATGTCCTTTTATATGCATGCTGATGTGTTGCCAAAATACAATATTTTTTATACTTAAAATGTGAAATTAGTCTGTTGTCAAAGCGATGTCAGCGAGTTTGATATATTTTTATTTTTGTTTTTCAGGATTACAGGATTTGGCATGATTTTGGGAAAAAGTCTATAGAAGCGGAGTCTTTGAGGACTTACGAGACACTCTATGGGCCGTGGATACTTCCCTGAGTTGTACAGAGGTTTCGCGGCTGAGATCTAGTGAAGGGCCTAGTTTCAGAACTTTCATCCATCAACTGTCAAATGAGCCATAAAACTTTGTACGAGTCGTGGATTGGTTTCGTTCCTAGAGGATCAGAGTTTGGAGAGTTTTTGAAGAGTTGACAAACAAAACCTTGTACAAGCCGTAAGTCTAAATACGGTCCATAAAAAGGTCTCACAGATGGGAAACAAGTTTTTGAATAATGGAGAGTATGAGTCCCAAGTATGGGTCATGGATCTTTGACAGAGAGATGCACGAGAGAACTTAGAAACACTTTTGTGACTTTATAATTTGTGTTTTTTTCATAAACCAGACCTAGGGTCTAGGAGTGACATGGCGAATGGGAACCCGAGAGTCCATAAACAAGACTCAAAATGTCCTCATTCACATCATTATTTTTGGAATGTATAAAAGATAATAAACATATAGTTCTAAGGGACAGAAATGTAAGACCCACTTTATGGGGATGACATAGGGATAGGGGATTAACATAGACTCACATAACACATAACACTTAAAAACTAAGGGGCGGGTAAGCATGGCTCACTCTATGGGGGCAATATGGGACTTAGGATCTTCCACATCATAACATGAATCCATATCATAATACTCATAATCAATCCATAAGTAAATCCATTTTTAAACGACAATTTAGATTACCTATGCTTAAATCAAAATTTAAAAGGACAATGCATATTCAAATCTTTGTAACATCAATGAAATTCTTCATATTAGGGCTTAAATCAATTTAAAAATAACAATTAAACATAGCCCATATCTCAATTGCATAAAATAAACAATAATCTAAAACTCATGTTTAAAAAGAGCTCAATTTCAGAAAATCAAGTGTAAAAGAGTTTGGGGTCTTCATGGTTGAAAGGGTATGAATCAATCCCACATACCTTGGTTCACCAAGAAGAAACAAGAAGCATTTGATGAAGAAAATAGCCTTTCCTTGATTCCCAAGCTAAGTCTTCACTAGAGTTCTTGAGAGGAGTTCTTAAGAGAGTTTAAATATAATTATAAGTATGAGAATGAATTTGAATTAGGGAAGAAGAGTATAGGTCATTTGAATGTCTTAGGATAACATATAAAGTCACAAAGACCATTAGGAGTAGCCATAATTATGAAAAAGTCATTAATGAAATGGAATAAAAATTGTTGCCAGAGGTCCCATGGGAGGGTCTCAGAGTCCATACCAAGGCACCGGATCGTGTGCCCTTCCATGAAGCCATACTTAGAAAAATTTCCACTGAAGAAGGTCTAAGATAGTAATTATCTACTTAGAAAATTTGCATGCCAACACCCATAAAGAGTACTTCATGGCCCTTATAGAGGTCACATGGACCGTGTGGCCTCTCGTGATGCCTCACTTATAAAACTTCTCCATTGATAATATTACGAGATAGTGATTCCGTACTTAGAGATTTTTCACACCTATGCCCATATGGAGGGCCTCACTGCCTGTGAAGAGGTAAATGGTCCATGAGAGGTTCATGTGGTCCAAGCCTTAGCCAAAATGTGATCTTCAAGGCCAAGGCCACTTCGCACAAACCTCCACACATTCCATAAAGTGCCACACGGACCATGTGGGGCTCATGTGGTGGATGCCTTAGTCTTGAACTCTAATTTAAGGACAAAAATTGATATACAAGGCCAAGGATGATCTCAAGGCCCCTCCACACGACCCGTGGTGAGCCATACGACCCGTGGAGGTGCTCGAAAAGTTTCACCTTGGTCAAAAACTTTTCGAAACCAAAATTCAAACACTATAAAAGTAATACCTAGTCTGGGTCCTTACATCATCTCCTCCTTGGAAACATTCATCCTTGAATGTGCTAGAACAAGGCTTGAAAGGCTTGACTTGAACATAAAACATCCACACACCGAATACAATGTATATTACATCATTTGAAAATCACAAAGTCTTAAAACTTATATCAAAACATCTTGAAATCATTCAAAACATCTTTAAATCATTTTCATGCACATGTATGCATGCTATGTCATGAAACACAAGAGTGAAAGAAATAGGACCACTTGGTATATGAAGAACCTAATACCTTAGGCTTGAGTAGATTGGAAAAGATGGGGATATCGTTTCATTATGCCCAACTTCGCCTTCCATGTAGCACTCTCCACATGTTGATTCCTCCAAAGAACCTTAATCGAAGCCACATCCTTATTGCAAAGCAGCTTTACTTGCCTATCCAAATTCTCAACTGGGAGTTCCTTATAAGATAAGTTCTCCTCAACCTCAACACCTTCATATGGTACAGTTTTACTAAGATCACCAATCAATTTCCTCCACATAGACACATGGAAAATAGGGTGAATAGAACTCAAATTGACGGTAAATTGAACCTGTACACCACATTCCTAATCCACGCAACAATCTTATAAGGACCTATATATCGGGGACTCACTTTGCCCTTCTTACCAAAACACATTGCACCTTTTATGGGTAAGACCTTCATATACACTTAATCACCAACATGAAACTCAAGACCCCTTTTCCTAACATCCGAATAAGACTTTTGGAGACTTTGAGCTGTTTTCAACCTTTCCCTAATCAACTTCACCTTTTTCGTAGCCTCCAATAATAAATTCGAGCCAACCAAGGCTATCTCTCCCAACTCAAACCACCCTACTGGAGACCCACATCTCCTACCATACAAACTTCAAATGGTGTCACACCAATGCTAGCATGAAAGCTTTTATTATCAGAAAACTCAATTAGTGGTAATGATTATCCCAATTACCCTTGAATTTCAACACACAAGCCCTTAACATATCCTCCAAAGTTTGAATTTTCCTTTCGGCTTGTCCATCGGCTTGAGGATTAAAAGCGGTACTTAATTTACCTTGGTACCCTGTCCTCTTTGAAACAACCTCCAAAAGTGAAGTAAATTGGATGCCACGATCTGATATGATAGACCTATGCACACCATGCAACCTCACGAACTCTTGGATATACAACCTTGCATAATCTTTGCCATTAAAGGTAGTCTTGACTGAGAGAAAATGAGCCAATTTAGTCATCTGATAAATAATTACCCAAATTGAATCAAATTTTCTTCAGGTCCGAGGCAAACCATCGGGCCTTTGATGCATTACCTTCACTTGTTGATAATTAGGACATTCATATACAAACTTGGCTATATCTTTATTCATACCATGTCACCAATACACTTCCCTCGAATCTCGATACATTTTGGTGGATCCAAAGTGAATGAAATAATGGGAGTTATCAGCTTCACTCATGATCACCCTCCGAAAATCATCAACATCTGGGACACACAATCGATCTTGGTAGAAAAGCACACCATCTTCCCCTTTGGAGAAAACCTCTATCTTCTTTTTGGCAATGAAATTCTTCATCTTAACCAATGATGGGTCTAAATCTTGCTTGGCCTTGACATCAATAACTATTGAAGATTTAGCCCCATTCTGAACATGAATACCACCCTTATTAGAATTAGCCAACCTAACACCAAATCTACCCAAATGGTGAACATCTTTTTCCAACTCTTATTTTCCTTTAGCAACATGAGCTACACTTCCCATAGATAACCTAGTGGGAGAGTTAGCTACAATATTTTCCTTGCCAGGATGATATTGTATACTAATATCATAGTCCTTAAGGAGTTCCAATCACCTTCTCTACCTCAAGTTAACATCACTATAGGTGAAAACATATTTCAAAGTCTCATGATTGACAAAAATATCAACGTGAACTCCATACAAATAATGTCTCCAAATCTTCAAAGAAAACACCATAACTGCTAATTCAAGATCATGAGTTGGGTAATTACGCTCATTTACCTTCAATTACCTTGATGCATAAACTATGACCTTACTATGTTGCATAAGCACATACCCCAACCCAATTCGAGTAGCATCATAATATACCACAAACCCATCTAAGTCATCTGGTTGAGTTAAAAGAGGAGCCGACGTAAGTGGATCTTTCAAAGTCTGAAACCTCTTTTCATATTAGAAAAGCTTGGCCTTCTTTTGAGTCAAATTGGTCAATGGAGATGCAATAGATGAGAAACTTTCAAAAAATATCCTATAATAACCAGCCAACCTAAGAAAGCTTCCAATATCTAAAGGAGTCAATGGTTTAGGATAATTCTTGATGTCCTAGGTCTTCTTCGGGTCAACCTTAATACCATCACCTGACACCACATGACCAAGAAAAGCTACTTTGCCAAACCAAAACTCACATTTATAGAATTTAGCATGCAATTGCTTCTCCCTTGAAGTCTGAAGAACCAACTTCAAATGATCTATATGCCCCCGCTCACATCGGGAATAAATAAGGATATCATTGATGAAGACAACCACAAAACTATCAAGGAATGACTTAAACACCTGATTCATAAGATCCATAAACATAACTTTTTAGCTTTAGTCAAACCAAATGACATTACCATAAATTCAAAGTGTCCATATCAAGTCCGTAAAGCCATTTTGGGAATGTCACACTCCCTCACCTTCAATTGATGATAACCAGAAAAGAGGTCAATCTTTAAGAAATGGGTGTCCCCTTTGAAGTTGATCAAATAAGTCATTGATCATTGGTAACATATATTTGTTTTTGATGGTCACCTTATTCAATTTCCTAAATTCAATGCACATCCGTAGGGAGCCATCTTTCTTTTTTACAAATAATACCAGAGTACCCATTGGAGATATACTTGGCCTGATGAAGTCTTTATCCAACAAGTCTTTCAACTGATCCTTCAACCCTTTCAACTCAGCCAGTGCCACATGATAAGAAGGAGTAGAGATAGGTTGAGTATCAGAGAGAAGATCTATGCCAAAGTTTACTTCCCTTTCGGGAGGAATATCGGGCAAATATTCAGGAAACACTTTTGGAAACTCATTCACCACTAAAATCGATGCAAGAGTAGGTAACTCAGACTCTACATTCTTAATCCTCACAATATGATAAATATACCCCTTTGAAATCATCTTTCCAGTGTTAAGGTAGGAAATAAACCAACCTTTAATGGTAACGTCACTACCCTTCCATTCAACAATGAGCTCACCCGGAAATTGGAACTTGACCTTCCGGATTTCACAATCATAGAGGCATATGAAGCATGCAACCAATAAATCCCTAGAATAATATCAAAATCAAACATCTCATGGTCCATAAGATCACATGAGAAGACATTATGCGAAACAGAGGCATGACAACCCCGACAGACACTTTGGGCAACAATAGACTTACCCATAGGAGTATAAACTGAAAAGGGCTCCCTTAGAATTTTAAGGCTCAAACAAAACTTAATAGCCAAAAGAGGAGTCACAAAATATAAATTTGCAACCGGATCAAGTAAAGCATAAGCATAGAAATCAAAGCCATTTAACATACCAATCACAATTTAGAGTCTCCTCAACTTCCTGACGAGCATGCAAAGCACAGAACTTATTGTGCCTGGGCACCACCTTATGGAGCTCTTTAGTTTCCTTGACCTTCTTGGTCCACTTGAACCTGACCCTTCTGGGCAGCCTTAGGATAATCAACAACCTTATGGTTCTTATCACTACAACCACAACATGCACCCAAATCTCTCCAACAAGTACTCGAGTGATTCTTCCCACATGTAGTACACGGAGAAGACATGGGCTAACCTCTAACCTGTTCCTTGGGAGGAGGCACCCTAGCATTGGCAACCATTGCATTAGAACCTTGGCCCTGTTGAAAGTGACTATAACCACCACTACTCTTGGAGTTGGAGACCCAACCATCATAACCGGCCCACTTAGAATCATGCATCCTCTTCTACTTGAGCTTTTCTCCCTCAATCTTTTTAGCATATGTCATGATCTCGGAGATGTCCATATCAAAAATTAGCATAGCTATATAATATTATTTCACAACCAAATCAGAGATCCTAGAAATAAACTTGTGCATTATTGCATGGGGGTCGGCCACTAGAGTAGGAGCATACTTGGAGAGCTTTGTGAACTTGAGGGCATAGTCCTCACACACATACCACTTTGTTTGAGGTTGATAAATTTTTTCATCTTAGCTTCCCTAAGTTAAAGAAGGAACAAATGATCCAGAAATGCAAACTTGAACTCTTTCTAATTAACAACATTACCATAGACCCTCTCTATCAACCATTGAGTGTACTGCACTTAAGCAACATCTTTCAACTGATAGCCAGCCAACTCAACTTTCTCCTTAGAAGTAACTTCCACATTAATCACACCTTAAAGAGCTCATCAATGAAATCTTGAACATCCTCATCAGTTGTTGATCCATAGAACTCTTGAGGATTTATCTGGGTAAACTCTCTCACTCCAGTAGCCAGAGTGGGATCACGAGGAGGAGGATTAACCTATCTAGTCTGAGTGGTCACCACTTAGGCAAGCATAACAATAGCAGTTTGAAATACACCATTAGTGATAAGCTCTTCCATAGTCCCTAGAGGAACTTGGTCCTCATTAACCAGGGCCAGTCTTGGTAGGGGAGCCCTTCGTGGAGGCTTTTTCTATAATGTAGTAAGGATATTATCAAGATTAAGAAACCTTAATATATGGTCCAAGGCACGACATGACTTAAAAAGTGAGACAATTCCTAGAATGCCATCTTGGCCACCAACTCATAAGCATGGTTCACTTAACATCCATGAATAAGACTCTACTCAATGTAGCATGTTGGACTCCAAGGATCATTTATAAACCTAGTGCTCTAATACCAAGCTTTTCATGACCCGGACCTACGGTCTAGGAGTGACATGGTGAATGGGAACTCGAGAGTCCCTAAACAAGCCACAAAATGTCCTCATTCACATCATCAGTTTGGAAGTGTATAAAAGTAATAAACACATAGTTCTAAGGGATGGGAAAGTAGGACCCATACTGTGGGGATGACATAGGGATAGGGGATTGACATGAATTCACATAGTACAGAGCACAAAATAACTAAGGGGCAGGTAAGCATGACTCACTCTATAGGGGAAATATGGGACTTAGGATCTTCCATATTATAACATAAATGCATATCATAATACTCATAATCAATCCATAAGTAAATCCATATTTAAATGACAATTTAGATTACCCATGCTTAAATTAAAATTTAAAGGGATGATGCATATTCAAACTTTGTAACATCAATGTAATTCTGCATATTAGAGATTAAATCACTTTAAAAAACAACAATTAAACATAGCCCATATCTCAATTGAATCAAATAAACAATAATCTAAAAGACCTATTTTTAAAGAAAGCTCAATTTCAGAAAATCAAGTGTAAAAGAGTTTGGGGTCTTCATGGTTGAAAGGAACTATGAACAATCCCACATACCTTGGTTCACCAAGAAGAAACAAGAAGAATTTGATGAAGAAAATAGCGTTTCCTTGATTCCCAAGCCAAGCCTTCACTCGAGTTCTTGAGAGGATTTCTTAAGAGAGAGTTTGAATATAATTATAAGTGTGAGAATGAATTTGAATAAGGTAAAAAAGAGTATAGGTCATCTGAATATCTTCGGATAGCATAGAAAGTCATAAAAGACCCTTAGGAGTAGCCATTATTATAAAAATGTCGTTAAAGAAACAAAATAAAAATTATTGCCAAGGGTCCCGTGTGAAGGTTTCATGGTCCTTACAAAGGCACACCGACCATTTGCTCTTCTGTTAAGCCATACTTAGAAACATTTTCACGGATAAAGGTCCAGGATGATAATTCCATATTTAGAAAATTTGCACACAACACCCATATGGAGCACCTTACGGCTCGTATAGAGGTCACATGAATCGTGTAGCCTCCTGTGATGCCTTACTTAGAAAAATTCTCCATTGATGAAGTTTCGAGATGGTTCCTATACTTAGAAAATTTTCACACTGACGCTCATACAGAGGGCCTCATGGCCCGTGAGGATGCAAACGGTCTGTGAGAGGTTCATATGGTCTAAGCCTTAGCTAAAATATGGTCTTCAAGGCCAAGGCCACTTAACACAAGCTTTAACACGATCCATAATGAGCCATATGGACTGTGTGGGGTTCATGTGGTGCGCCTTGGTCTTAAACTCCAAGTTAAGTCCAACACTCGATGCACAAGGCTAAGGGTGACTTCAAGGCCCCTTCACATGGCCATGATGAGCCACATAGCCCGTGGGGTCGCCCATAAAGTTTCACCTTGGTCAAAAACATTTTGGAACAAAAGTCCAAACACCATAAAGGTCTGTCTTAGTCCAGGTCCTTATAAATTTTTACATTGGACAACAATACTTTGTGATTTTTTGTGGAGAATTTTGGATTTCTTATTCTTAATTTCATCATTGTATGTTTTCAATTATGCAATTCTATATCATGATTATTGTATCTACAATGATTATGCATAGCTAAATCCACTACTAGGATTGTGGGAACCATGAAGAACTAACAAGATAAACCAGATAATCCATAATTTTTGAAAAGTATGCATGCTTGTATTAATTAATTTTCTTGTTTTAATTGATTTTTAATGGTGGAAAATCTTAAAACCCACCTAATTCTCACTTATTGGATCAAGATAGAAATGAATAGGAAAAGAGATTAATTAACAGGATTTGATATGATTCCTCTTATCTAATCTGCGGAACTTGATCAAGGAGATGTTGTATTGGAACAAAAGATAAGGGTTAGTAACATTACACTACAGGAATATATCATATCACATAGTGAAATTTACCTCTCCCCTAGATCAAAGGTTTAGGTAAACTTAACTTACCATTATATATGTTACCTAATAGAAAAGATCATGAATATCTGGTACTACTAAGTTAGGCATTCATGGGGAACATAATACCATAGTTATTTTTCTCACTAATTTCACATCACTTGCTTCTAGTTTAGGTTTATTTTCCTGCAATTACAAAACCCCCCTTTCGGGAGATAAGTAGGTTAATTCATTCGACTTGCCCATAGTTATTCTAGGTCTAGGCCATATTCCCTATGGGAGTCTACCCTAACCTTGGTTAGGTTATACATATTGACAACGAGATGATGTGCTATCAAAATGCAACACGTTTGATGCTTAAAACTTAGAATTTTGTGTTCTCAAAGCGATGTTAGTGGTTTTGATGTGTCTTTATGTTTGTTTTTCAGGATTAAGGATTTGGCATGATTTTGGGCAAAATTCTATAGAAGTGGAGTTTCGAATCACTTACAAGACACTCTATGGGCCGTGGATACTTTCATGAGTCGTAGAGAGTTTCACGGGTGAGATCCAGTGAAGGGCCTAGTTTCAAAAGTTTCATCCACGAAATACTGGATAAGCTATAAAAGTTGGTATGAGTCGTGGATTGCTTTCATGCCTAAAGGATCAGAGCTTAAAGAGTTTCTGAAGAGTTGTTAGACAAAAACCTATATGAGCCGTAAGTCTGAATATGGCCCGTAGAAAGGTCTCCTAAATAGGAAGTCAATTTTTGAAAAATGTAGAGTATGAAGCCTAGGTAGGGTTCATAGATCTTTGTACGACCCATAAGCCAATCTGTAGAAGCTTTCGAATCCAATTTTCCTATTTCATTTTGGATTTGTATTTTAATTATTATAAATAAGTTTTCTTTATGGAGAGATGATGAGTGCATAACTTGCACTTATTTCTTACTTTTTTCTTATGATTTTGTGTTGTTAATCCTATAACATAAGGATAATTATGCTTTGAATTGTGTATGCTATTGGTACATATAGGTTGGATTTGGCTTTGCTAAGAAGAATTGAAGATTGGAGTTGAATTTGAGTAAAAAGGAGCTAAAATTCACAGAATTGTACCTAGCAGGTGATACACTTTGCGAACACGACCTTTAGGCCCATGATAATTGAGATATAACATGCAGAGAATCATGAACATGCTAGACCCAGGCGTGAAGGCGGAACATAAGGAGACACAACTTCCGTGATAGCAGAATGCTGAGCGTGATCGAGGAATGTTGTAGAGGCTAGCGTCGGGGCAACTCTAGAATTTTATCAATTTTAGTCCCAAAATCACATATACATACATTCCTTACCCTCATAAAGAGATAGATACTAGATTCATAGATAAGAAGATCCATACATAATTAGAGAAGAAACACACAACTTAGTGTAGATTTTTGTTTAGGATGAGGATTTAGAGCAAGTTTTCTACAAATTCTTGAGTAGATTGAAAAGTGTGAGCTTCACTTGTATTTATCTTTCACTCATTCTTTCTTTCCTTACTCTAGAATGCTAAAGTTGTAGATTTAATTGAAGCTTGGATATTAAATTATATATGGGTCATGATTATTTCTAGTGCTTTCATACTTAGTTGATGATTTACTTGCAAAATCAAGAGTCTTTCTCCCAAATTACTTCAATTGGTTGAATTGATTTATGGATTCATGCATATCTCCTTGTATAAATAAAATTTGAGCTAGCTACTTGAATCTATCTTAGTTCTTCAATTATTGCTCTAGCGGGTGTAGCTGAGGCAGAAGATTACATGATAGTCATGGGTTCATGAGTTAAGAGCCACAAAAGGGACTTGACGGCCCAGGTCTTGGGGATTTTGTTTTGAGGTTCTCAAGCTAGGCATGTCTTTAAGTGGTTCACTTAAGAGACCATTGTTGGCTCTTGCAAAACAACACTTCACTAGACGAGGTGATTACAAGCAACCTAGCATACCCATAGGATTGATTTGTTGCTAAGTGTGATGGATCGATTAAGTTTTGGATTGATTCTCATATCCCCTGTCCTTGCTCCCTTGCTTTATCAATCCTTACCTAATTATTTCCTAGTGGTAATTTTCAGCTTAGATTCCCCCCATTTAGTTAGAACTCTTGCTTGCTTCCCACCTATCAAGTAAAACTTTAGCAGCTATAGGTCCTTGCTCTACTTGTTCGCCAATACATTGTTCCCTGTGGGATTTGACCCCAACCTCTAAAGTTGAGTAATATGTTGATAACAGTCGCCCCTATTTTTTTTGAGTAGCCAGGTTGAGCGACATAAAAAAATGGCACTATTGCCAGGGAATAATAGGCGTATTGAGTTGATTTTGGACTTGTAGTCTACTCTTTTTGATTTGATTAATGAGTAATTCTTTTTGTTTTCTTTGTTTTTCTTTTTGTTGTATGTATAATTATGATGAATACTTTCTTGAGGAATGTAAGTCCTTTTTCTATCTCCGTCGGAGTATTGTACTTCGTGGTGAACAAAATGGTTTTGAGGAAGTGAATGGGGATGAGAGTGTTCTGAGTCAAATTGGCTCATCAACTTGAGTCTTTGACTTACCAATAAAGTGGCCCAAATGCACCAATTGCTCAACATGAGGGATGATCTTAAGAGTTTGCTTGTTGCTAGAGATTATGAGTTGGACCGGTTCATATGGGAAGTTGATGTTTTGGAGGTCGACTTGAAACTAAGAAACGAAGTGAGTGAGGCCCCCAGCTCAAAGGTGGCCAACTATGAGTTGCAGCCTAAAAAAAGAAGTGGAACTTGTTGCGGAAGAGATATAGGGCCTATCCATTTCTTGAAGCCCAATAATCATCCATGAGGCCAAAATTGAGGAAATGATACTAAAGTTACAAGAGCAAGCCATGGAAATCTTAAATGGCTACTTTCATTCATTTGAAATTGGGAGTGTTGTCTACTTGGAGGCCACAAAATGTGAAGCTCAATTTGAAGAAGACCTCTTGACACTTCGATGTCTACCCAATGAACCTAAAAGGAAGTTGATGACAAATTGGGTAAATAGTTCAAGTCCTCAAAGTGGAGAGCCTGGTGGAAAATGTTGATGGTCTGTCATCACCCTCCTCATGGGCTCAAATGGTAAATCATCTTGAAATTGCGGAGGAATTCAGTGCTTCAAAGTAGAAACACAAATGGCTAGTGAATCAATTTTTGTTCATATTTTAATAAATTCTTGCATTTTAAACTTTTTAAAAATATCTTCTTAATTTTCATTTTTGATTTTTGGCTAACCTTTAATTTTTTTCAAGTCTTTGGTAGTGGCATTGCATAGGTTTTGAAGTGTCAAGATGATTGGAGTTGAAGAAGTGCGTAGAAACACCAACAGAAATGGGAAAATAATGAAAATTGGTCATTTTGACGACACTTTGGGGCCTAGGATTGCCTATTGCACTAGGGTGAACCACCCAATTAGGCCTGGGATCACCCAAAATTTCAGAAACTTGGCCCAATTTAGGCACTCAGTCGACGTCCACAAAGGCGGTCAAAGATTCATGATCGCGGAGTGCACAAAGGTGTTGAGGCGCGATTGCACCTACAGGTCCGTGAAGGCGGAGGGTATACAGGTGCAATTAAATGAAAAGACAAGTCATTTGTGACTTGTACTATATTTTTAGAGAAAAAAAGAACAAAAAATTGAGCTAAAAAGTAAAATGAGGTAACAAGTTTTCAAAATTTATGTTGTCACAAATACTCGAGAAAAGTTCAAGTTCTCTCTTCATCCTTTTTAGTTCTTCATGTAAAGATATGTTCTTCCTACCCTTTCTCCATTCTTCTTCAGCAACGAAAAATTTGTGCAGCCATGAATATGACTTTATCAGTGTTGAATGTCTAACATGTTGAATTCTTTGAATTGCGATGTCGCACTATTAGAGCCATGTTATCCCCCACTCCCTATTTTCTTTGTTTCTGAGTATGTATGTGTGTCACTACGGTGTCATTTTTCTGGGCATTTTCGAAGACAATTCTTATGCGTAAACATTGAAAATTGACATGAATTGATATGTTGAATGATTGAGTGTTGCCAGGGTAGTGCTTGTATGTTTTTAGGGCTAGATGTGGTGGTGCTATGTTGTCAAAACGATGCTATTAATGTATGCCCACAAAATGTTCGACAAAATGTCCTATGAAATTTAAGGAAGGCGATTGATGTTCTCCGTGAACACGGACCCTGTGCTGCGATCGTGCTGATTTTTGAAACTCTTGGCTATCTGCAAACACAAATTATTTCCCATGAACATGGAAGCCTAGGGTGAATAGATCTCCGCGATCGTGCCTGTGAGGACACAAGTGTAGAGAGTGATTGGCCACCCTTCAAAAACAACATGCTTCATTTGCCGATTTAAATTTCTTCCAATCATTTCTCTTAGCTTACATGCTTCCTAATACATGATTTGAATGTCTATAAGATATTTTTGACGTGTTGGCTTTGCATTGCAGGATTCACTAGTTAAACATGGATTCCGACAACAAACTTCATGATACCAAAATTGACCCAAAAGGAGAAGAAGTTGCCTACTTTGATCAAAGCCAATTTCTCTTAGCCCAGTGTACCTAAAAGTATGATGAATACCTACGCAGAATAGTGATTAGCGAGACAGGAATTTTTTTAGACAAAGTAGAAGAAAAGATGTCGGAGTTCTTCAGCTAATTACAGACTTCGAGTTGGCTATACTTTGCCGATGAACCAATCAAAGCCAACCACACCATAGTCGCCGAGTTCTATGCCAATGCCATGGAGAATAACATTGGAGAGGGTATGGGCACCATGATCCGAGGAGTGAAAGTTGATTTCATCCCAACAACTATCGCTGCTAGGCATTGACAATCAGGTACACAAAAAGATATATCAAAAGTTAGGTGCTCAGCGGTTGGTTGACAAGCTGCATGATAGAGTTCCCCCGAAGTGGTTCACATCACATAGAGGTATTGACTCATATGAGTTCACGGTGGAAGCTAGATGTTGGCTTTCCATCATATGTGCTCGGGTCATTCTCTCCACGTATGACATGGAGGTGACTTTGAACTATGCATTTGTCATAACAACTATATTGGAGAGTCTTTAGGTTAATGTGGGATAGATTATAGTGGATTAGATTGCAGAAGTGGCCCAAAAGAGAGACAAAAGCTTAGTATACCCCTCACAGATTTCCAGATTATGTTATGAGGTGGGGTGTCTTTCCTACCCACTGATGAGGAGAAAAAGCTGGCCAAAGCTATCTATCTATTGAAGAAGAGAGGTGGCCTAAGAGGACAAAAGAAGAGACAAATTGATGTTCTAGGTCACTCTTTTGGATAGTTCACAAATCCAGGATCAGAGACATCGGGGCTACTTCATGAGCTGCAGGTCCTTCAGGACCACTTTAGTTTGGTCCTCCTAGGTGCTTCAGTTTCTTTAGGACCACTTTAGTTTGGTCCTCCTACTATGAGATACTTGTTCTCCCAGATTCATAGGATGGATGAACAGATTAGGCAGCAAGTTGCAAGCCTTCCTACAGAACCACCAAAAGCTACAATAGATGATCAGCCTACACTTGAATCTTTCGCAGTCACTCAGAGAGTTATGAGTAACTAGTTTGAGCAGATGAGCTGAAGGCAGGGAAAGCTAAAGCAGAGGCAGAAGAAGTTCAGGGAGAATGAGAAGAAAAAGTGTAGATTCTCGAATAAGATAATAGGCAAGTTGAGACAGATGTATGGGTCTAGTTCTTAAAATCCCGATGATAAGTTGACCATCTCTTCAAGCTCAAGCACCGAGTGATCATTTTGGGGAGTCCCTTATATTTTCTTCTGTCATATTTAGTTGGGGTGTGCTCTTATGACTTAATTATGACTCTTGTTTCCCATTCTATACACTCTAGTTTTGTTGGAACTTGTAGACTCTTACTTGTTTTGTGTTGATAATGTGCCCCTATCAGGCTTGTGCATATTGCGTTTAGTTTTAGCTATTTTAGTACATTTGCTAGGTTCTTATTTTTCCTTTTAATGGTGTGTATAATTGATGGTTCCCGATGATGGATTGAGTGACAACATTCTTAAGAGCAAATCATCAATTGGGTGCGTGTGTAGAATATGGTCTTTGGTGAAGTCTGAGTCGCCATTGACTCTCGTTGGAGCTATACATTAGGATTGTGACTTATTTGGTACTAGTACATTGAGTTAAGTGTTACGGAATGTGAAAAATATATACCCCTCCAATTTTTGAAACTTAAATGGTTTTGGAATTATTTTGAGACAACACTTTGACTCTTTTTGTGACTCTTGCTTGCTAGATGGATATATTTGTAAAATGAGTCCCTGGTAGCCTGCTTGAGAGTGATATTGATCTCTTCTTGGTTAATTTGCATGTCATGTGTGTTGCTTTTTTTTTTTGTTCCTTGTGTGTACTTGTGTCACCTAGAACTTGCCTTGTTGATCTTGAAATGTTGGTCTTGATAGACTTTGGTTGGGAAAATTATCTTAGGCATTCTTTGGTTTGAAATGAGTCTACTTAGCCTAAATATCCATCAAATGCATTGATTTTATCCCTAGTGTACCTTTTGAGCCTAATTTGTTTTATCAGCAACCTTAATTACAAGCCTTGAACCTTTTTAAAAAAAATATCCCTCTTTTTAGCCCTTATCCCTTATTAACCTCACCTTCTCCAAGGCCTTAATGACCAAACCCGGATCTAGCAAAGCCATCTCCCCCACTTTAAACCACCCAATTGGGGATCTACAATGTCTACCATAAAGAGCCTCAAAAGGAGTCATACCAATGCTTGAGTGGTAACTATTGTTGTAAGCAAATTCAATGAATGGAAGATGATCATCCCAACTACCCTTAAACTTCAAGACTCAAGCTCTAAGCATATCCTCAAGAGTTTGGATAGGTCTCTCGTGCTTGGCCATCCGTTTGAGGGTGAACGACCATATTAAGCTTTACCTTGGTGGCAAGACCTCTTTGTAAGGACCTACAAAAGTGAGAAGTGAATTGAGCACCATGATTCGAAATGGTAGACAAAGGCACTCCATGTAAGTAGTGACGCCAAATTTTCAAAGCAAATACCACGACCACCAATTGAAGATCATGAGTGGGGTGATTCTCCTCATGTACTTTTAGTTGTCTAGAAGCATATACTATCACCTTATCACTTTGCATCAAAACAAACCTCAAACCAATTCTCTAGGCATCACAATATACAATAAAACCTTCCAACCCTTCTGGTAGAGCCAAGATAGGAGCAGAGACAAGCAAATTTTTCAAAGTTTGGGAACTCTTTTCATACTCATCGGTCCACGGAAATTTCGCTTCTCTTGTGTCAACTTAGTCATGGGAGAACCAACAGAAGAAAAATCATTTACAAACCTCCTGTAATAACCTGCCAAACCTATGAAACTTCTACTATCCGATGGAGTCAAATGTCTTAGCCAATTTCTAATCATATCCGTCTTCTTAGGATCCACCTTAATGTCATCACCCGACACCACATGCCCAAGAAAATCAACCTCTTTTAACCAAAACTCACACTTTTCATATTTAGCATACAATCTCTCCTCCATCAAGATTTGCAATACCACCCTCAAGTGATCCATATGCTCCTCCTCACTATGGGAATAGATCAAGATATTATCAATAAAAAATACCACAAACAAGTCAAGGTAGGGTTTAAAGATCCTATTCATAAGATCCATGAATATAGCTAGTGCATTAGTCAACCCACAGGACATAACCATAAACTCAAAGTGTCGATACCTAGTCCGAAAGGCCGTCTTGGGAATGTCACACTCCCTCACTTTCACTTGGTGATACTCAGACCGAAGATCAATCTCAGAGAAGTGACTAGCCCCTTGAAGTTGATCAAAAAGGTCATCAATCCTTGGTCGAGGGTAATTATTTATGATGGTGACTCTATTAAGTTACCGGTAATCAATGCATATTCTAAGAGAACTATCCTTCTTTTTCAAAAATAACACTGGTGCACCCCAAGGTGATTTGCTAGGCCTTATAGAACCCATCTCCAACAAATCCCTCAATTACTCCTTCAACTCCACGGGGGCTATATGGTAAGGTGGAATAGAAATGGGTTGATTATCGTGAAGAAGGTCTATACCAAAACCTAGTTCCCTTTCGGGAGAAACACCAAGGAGCTCATTAGGAAAGACATCAAGGAACTCATTAATCATTGGAACCGACTCTATAGGAAGGACTCAAGACTCAACATCCCTAAAGCTCACAAGATGATAGAGACAACCCTTAGGAATCAATTTTTGGGCTTTAAGACAAGAAATGAATCCACCCTTGACCACCACATCATAACCTTCCCACTCAAGGATGGCTTCGTGTGGGAATTGGAATTTAACCCTATGGGTTCTACAATCAATAGAAGCATAATATGAATGCAACCAATCCATCCCAAGAATGACATCAAAATCCACCATATCTAATTCAACAAAATCACAATGCAAGCTTTTATGCAAAATGAATACGGGACAATTTCTATAGACTCTTTTAGTAACAATAGGCTCACCAATGGGGGTAGACACTTCATAGGGTTCACACAATAATTCGAGGCTAATATGAAGCTTTTTGGCAACAAAAGGAGTAATAAAAGAAAGAATGGCACCCGAATCTATCAATGCATACACATCAAAATCAAAAACCTTTAACATACTAGTGACGACATCAGGCACCTCATCTACCCCTTGTCTTCCTTGAAGAGCATAGAACCTATTTTGCCTTGGAGTATCGCTTTGTTAGCCTCCTCTTCCCCTTTGACCCACATTTGCACCTTGACCTTGTGGACAACCATTCCCACCCTTTGGTTGAGCATGAGGACAATCAATAACCTTGTGGCCAACTTCACCACAACCAAAGCAAGCATTTGAATTTCTCAAACAAGGAGCACTATGATTTTTTTCACACGTTGGACATATAGGATTTACCACTCCTCCATTACCTCCTTAGAACCATTAATTAGGCACCATATCATTGGCAAACCTCTTGTTGGAAGGATTAGATGACCCTAGTCCTTGGAACTTGTGGCCTTGAGGAAACCTTCCACCATTAGAACCTTGGAATCCAACTTTAAAACAGGCCCTCTTAGCCTCACCAACCCTTCTCTTTCTTAGCTTTTCCCCCTCCAATTGCTCGGCTATGTCATAAGGTAGGACAAATACATATCACCTACAAGCATGGTAGTTCGACACTCCTCATTCACTAAATCAGATACACCCGACACAAATTTGTTCATTCTTGACCTTGGCTAGGCAACTAATTGCGGAGCATACTTGGAGAGTTGGTTGAACTTGAGGGCGTACTCCCTCACACTCATAGACCCTTGCTTTGGATTTATACATTCCATCATTTTCGCCTTCCTAAGCTTAATAGGGAAGAATTGGTTGAGAAATGTTTCTTTGAACTCTTCCCAAGGGATAGCATCCCTATTACCCTTCTCCATCATCCATTGAGTGAACCATATTTGAGCCACCCCTTTGAGTTGGTCGACAACTCCGTTTTCTCCTTCGATTTAACCCCTATAATGGACAACACCTTATATACCTCATCAATGAATTCTTGTGATCCTCATCCACCTTGGACCTATGGAACTCTAGTGGGTTCATCCTAGTAAAATACCTCACCCTTGCAGCTGGAGTAGGAGCATAAGGGGCTTGGGTCCCTTGGTTGATTTGATTAATCATGGCATGGGCCAACAAGGGAATAGCATCCAAAAACTCTTCATAGGCCATTCCCCCATCTTAAGGCGCTTGAGAAGCAGGAGGGGCCGATTGCTCCTCAGGAATACGAGCTCTTACTCATATTGTAATAGGCATGATCTAGAATAGCAAAGAACATTCATTAGAGGAAAAAGCCTTACTTTAACTTCTATAACACGACATAGATCATCAAGAAAGGAAACATTTCCTAAAACACCTCATAGCTTCTTGCTCATAGTTGTGGTGCACTTCACAACCATGAGAAAGCTTCTAATTGACGTGGTGTTGGATTTCGAGGACTATTAATAACCAGGTGCTCTGATATCAAGTTTGTCACGATCCAAGCCAAGGGCCTAGACTTGACACAGCGAATAGAAACTTGAAGGGACCCAAACAAGCCTCTTAGCATATCAATTACACATCCTTTGTCGCGAAAGCAAAGTAAACAACAACAAGCATATAAACAAGAAAAAAAAGGACTAAGGGAAGTCTTGACATTCATAAAGCATAAAGAGTCAAATAGCAAAGCATAGATATATTAATTGTTCCAACAACACCTCTAAGCATAGATTGGGAGGCGACCAAGACACTTTTCGGGCTCACCCTCATAGTATCAAAGATCATCATAGAGAAATAACATAAGCAAGAGTAGCAAAGCTAGTGTCCCAGAACTTAAGGACCCACCAAAAGCTTATCTTCAAGATGCCAAAAAATAGCTACATGGAGGATAATCGTAAGGAGCTCCGGTTCCTACATGGTAATATCATGTATGCATAGAGTATGCGTTAGTACATTTTAATGTACTAAGTATGTAGGATACAATGCAATAAGACATAAGTTAATATGGTCAAAATGCATAGTAATAGGCAAAAGATGAGTGTAATTTCAATATAGCATGCATGATCAATGCTTGAAGTAAAACATGTTTGTAAATCACTCAACTTGCATAGATCATAACATATATGTGGGAAGAGACCTCAACAGACATAGAATAAGACCAAGCAAGCTATGACTTGGAATCCCGATGATTACCCCTCACCGGTAATGAGGTGGTCTACCAGACAAGATAAATCATACTTCACCTTACGGGAGCCCGTCCCATTTCAAAGAAGTAACCTTCTTTATGAGAGCCCATCCCATTTCAGAAGGGATTTTTATGAGAAACTTCACCTTACAGGAGCCCGTCCCATTTCGGGAAAAACTTCAAGAGAAAGTCTACTAAATAGATCACTAGTATAGTAAGGGTATAACATAATCCTATGTTGGCACATAGTTCAAAGGAAAGGCAGCAAACCTTCAAGCCATCGGTGCTAAGTCTAATCCCACAGAATACTTATAATAATCATACTTTAATAACTTGCAATAAACATGGAATCATGACATGAGTAGCTCTTAAACATACTTGACCTTTCATGGTAAGCTAACTTGAAACATGAGAATAGATCATCATCAAACATTACTCTTGCATTAACATAAAAGGCTCACAAGAGATATAATCTTGGAGATAGGGCTTAACTTCATACTTGAATAATCATAAATAATTTCATGAATTAATAACATACTTAATGGCCCATTTCATCATGAAGTCAGTTGACTTATAAAACATGTAAATTTCTTGAGAATCCTTGATTTGACATTTTATCAAACACTTTGTGGGTGTGAATGCTTGTTCAAAATCATGCAATTCAAGAGTGAAATCATGTGAAAAAACTCAATGCAAAGCAATCCACCAACATATTGCAAAACTCCCATGTGAAATACCTTGAAATTCATCATCAAATCTCACAATAAATCATAGTTTCATAGCTCAAAACATACATAGTCTCAATATACAAAATAAACTCATAGTATAAGGTTGAGATAAATAAACATACATATTTAATCAACATTTCATAAAATCCTAACATATTTCATGCTTATAATCCCTAATAAAAGATACCAATAGATAAATATAACTTGAAAACATGCAATTTCATAAGATAGAAGATTGAACACCATGGGTGAAAAGACCCAATGGTTAAAAGCCACATACCTTAGACTTGGGTTTTTTTGGTGTAGACTTGAAGAGAACTTGAATATTGAATGAAGTTCGTGAAATTCGGAATTAAGCTTGGGACACTTGAATTTGGATGAAATATTTGATTAAGTGTTAAAGAGGGTTTTGAGAGTGTCTTGAATGATATAGAATTGACAAATGGCTAAGTATAGGTATATTAATGTATTTGAGGGCATGGTCCAAAACCCTAAAGCCTTAGGCCGAAACAAGAAAAATAAGAAAGTCACAAAATTGCTCCACGACAGGTTCATGCGCGGAGCTGTCGCGAACAGCTTCTGGAAATGGAAAATTTTAAAAATTATTTTTTTGCTAGAGGTTCTCTAAAATTGGGGTTATACCTATTTCTCACTCAATTATTCCCCCTGATTAAGAATATGAAGTCGGATGTTCGATATCATGCACAAATTTTGAAATATAAGAAAATTGCGATTATGGGCATTTTTGAAGCACATTTTGGGGCGTTTCACATTCTCTTTTCAAGAACAAGATAAAGAGGCTAGGGTTTAAAGGTGTTCCTTATCCAACAACAAATTTCTTCTTCCTAGAGCTTACCAAGGAATATGAGTTTTATTTGTCAGTCTCCTTTCACTCACAAAGTCCTACATAATGTGTTTTACCTTTTTTTTAAGTTACTTCTACTTTATATGAATACTAATGATGATTTCATGATATTTGTGTTATTAAATGGTTCCCATGATATCCTATGACATTTTACTAAGTATTTGCATGTATTGTAGTTATTGATGATGACCGCAATGACGAATATTTTGAATGATGAAGTGTGGTTGTTTTATCATGTCTTGAATAAGCATATGTTCCTATGATTATGCCTAATTTCATGATTTATGATTGTTCCAACTTAAGGACTTAGTCCACCTAGTTTTAAGTTACATTTTACATGATTTATGATGATGATTCGGGAATTAAGAAATGTTTTAAAGCTATGTTTCGTCAAAGATATAAGCATATTGACAATTTCCCCAATAGATGTTTAAGAAGGTCCGTAAGAAGAAAAGACAATTCTCACTTGGTGGTTCCTAAAGTTCTAGCTACTCTAAAGATTTTTCTACTTCTCATTCTAAGTGTTATAAATTGACTAATTTATGATTTAAAGATTCTGTCAGATGACTTAGCATCGAATGAGGCATCGTGATGGGTTTGGTCAGGGAACCTTAGAAGTAACCATTTACCCTATTAACTATGCGCCATGATAGGAGTCCTTATAGGCTAGGCTAGTGGATCCATGTAGACCATATATGTCATATAAAGATGCATGCAAAGTGATGGATTTTCACTTGGCAAGTGGTCACCCCATGCCATCGTAGGGGGTTATGTTCTTATATATTGGTTAAGGTCCACTCTCACGAGTTTATGACTCTACGATATGGTTCTGTCACACATGATCTTTCATGTATTGATTCTCATTTATATTGAGCATTATTCCTTGTTCATGTTAAGCTCATGGTGTATATATATGTGTGTGTGTGTGTGCGCGCGCGCGCGCGCGCGTGTTTATGTGTGTGTGTTTGTGTGTGAATTTTACTTATGAATAATGGCATTATAATTTCGTGTGTGCATTGCATTTCACACGCTTAGTATATTCCAAGAGTTCTAATATATATTTTTGATGCTGCCAAAGTTGTACATCCTTTTTGATAGTTCAAGCGATCATTGTCAAGATATATAACCTAACTAAGGATAGGGCCGAGTCCCATAGGGAATATGGTCAAACTCAGAGTAAATTGCAAGCAAGTTAAGTGAATTAATCTACTTATGTCCAGAAGGAGGATTGTAATTGCAAGAAAGTAAACTTAAACTAGAACAAGTGTTATGAAACTAGTGAGAGAAGTAACTAGGGTATTGTGTCCCTATGATTCCCTAACTTGGTATTACCAGAAAATCATAATCTTTTCTAGTGTGTAGCATGCAGAATGATAAGTTAAGTATACCAAACAATTTTGATATAGGTGAGAGGTAAATTTCACTATGTGACTTGATCTATCCCCACAGTGTGACATTACTAAGCTTACCTATTATTCAAGAATAACCTCCCCTTGATCTAGTTCGATTGATTAGACGAAAGGGATCACATTGAATCCTGTTAAATAATCTCGTTTCTCATTTATTACTACCTTGATCTAGTCACTAGCAATAAGGAGAGTTATAATGTTGGCCATCATTAAAAAAGCAATCAAAACAAAGAGAATTAATTAATACATGCATGCACACTTTTCAAGAATTACAGATTATTCGATTTTACCTTGTTAGTTCTTCATGGCTCCCACAACCCTAGTTGTGGATTTATCTATGCATAATTAGTATAGATGAAAGGATTAATGATATAGAATAACATAATTAAGAACTTACAATAATAAAGTTAAGAAGAAGAAATCCCAAATTCTTCACTAGAAATCGCAAAGTATTGTTTTTTATGTCAAAATCACAAAGTATGAAGTCACAACGTTGTTTCTCAAGTATCTTATGTGTATATCTGTCCTTTTCCATCTAAAAACCTATTTATAATAAGTAAAATACAAGTCCAAAATAAAATAGAAAAACTGGATTCGACAGGCTGTACGATTGGGGTTATGGGTCGTACAAACTTCTGCGGACCATAGGTGGGCTTCGTAATCTTCATTCTTCAAAACTAATTATCACTTCTACAAGACTTTTCTACGAGTTGTATTTAGAATTATATCCCATATAGGGTTTTGTCTGACTGACTTCCAGAAACTCCTCAAATTTTGATCATCAAGGCACGAAACCTAATACATGAATCATATAATATTCTATGGCTCGTCTGACAGTTCATAGATGCAACTTCAGAAAAAAAAGGTCCTTCACTGGATCTTAACCGCAAAACCACTCTATGGCTCGTAGAAGTATCCACGACTTATAGACTGCTTCATACTTCCTCAAAATTTAGCATCTGAAAGACTTTGCCCAAAATCATGCCAAATCCTGTAATCCTGAAAAACAAATATAAAAACACATCAAATCCACCAGCATCACTTTGAGAACACACAAAATTCCAAGTTTTATATATCAAAAGTATTGCATTTTGACAGCATATCAACACCCTCAATTTAAAATTGTTGCTTGTCCTTAAGCTGTGGACTCAATCTACATAAATAGTATAGTAACACACAAACCTCAATCTAATGGCACACATGATCTCTAAATCAGGCACAAATACCTATAATAACTCATTTATACATATCAGATAATTACCAAACAGAAAAGTGTAGACCAATACATGTGACAGTACAACTATGACAAGCAAGGTACCCAAAAATAAGCAATAATCACTGAAATAGCCTAGAATCAATAGCGCAATGCAACTGCCCTCACAAAAAGAAGTGTCATATCCTACTTATGATAATATTTTCAGATTCAATGCTTGGTACTAAACAAAATCACTCACACTCACAACAGATATTCAACAACTATGATCAATACCATATGTTATCCCTTATACTCATAACTAAGACCTTCGACTACTTGGACTAGGATAACTATAGGACTTTCTTGGCTGTAAGGTAGGCTCAGGGCCTTTATATGATGTTTTTGGGAACATAGTGACTAATAGCCCTCCTTGAAACTGCATGTTCTACACTTTTCCCTACCAACACTATCATTTTTCAACTCATTCTCCCCTTCTCCTATTTCAAGCTTTTTTGGGTGCCTTACTCTCATTTTTAGCTCATTGTCTTCTGTTTTCACATTCTTTTTCTTTTTTAGCTCATTATTTAGGCATCTACTCATTGTTCTTGCACCTATAGCATATTCACGCCCACATTTCATGTATCACTAGCTTCCACCCTATTTAATGTGATTACTCTTGCACCAGCCACCCTCAACTTAGGCTTTTGGCCGGAGTCGAGGTGCATAATATCTAACCTATGAACTAAGTCCACTTTTGGTAGCCACCCTCGACTTAAGCTTTTTACCTTAGTCAAGTTGCACAATATTCAAGGAAGGAGCATGGAGAATTTAAAGATTTCACATTCAACAGGGCTAGGTTACTTAGATTTTTACAAAGAAAGGGGTACATGCAAAGCTCAAATATTGGGATTAAGAGATACACTAGGCATTTGGTTGGTTATTTAGGCTAAGTGGACTAATATGAACAATAACCTAAGATCCTTTCCTGACCAACTAATCTATACAGTCTAAGTCAGAGTAACGGGGCAAGTTTTAAATTGAAACGCAGTATAAGAAATAAGCAAAGAAAGCTCACACACATGACACTGATTACACTATCAACATAAACTCTCAGATCATGTTTTTCATCGGAATTAAACCTCACATATCAGAACAAGCACTATCAATCATCAATATCACATGGTTGTTATGAAGACTATCTAACAAAAATTTGGTGGGTATTATTTTTCACAAAAAACTAACATATGAATAGAATTTAGTACTACATACTACTAATACTACCTACACACCCTAAACATGTCAGTTTAACATCCTTAAGGAAATAGCACAGGCAAGAAAATCCCTCGAACTCAAAATTTTGGATAGTTATAGGTCATAGTTACTCAGACTTCACTGAGATCGATAGCTACCCACAGCTCATCTAAAAGAGTTTGCATTGTCCTCAATGCACAAAATATAATAATATTAAAGCATATTGTTCAAGAAAAACATACCTGGGCACCTAAGCATTGGTCTCTGGCTCTAATTGACCACTCTCAACTTGCCTAGTGGTCTTCTGAGTAACGACAGCTTGTCCGGAGGGTCCAACATGCCTCATTTTCATAAACTCCCATGTCTATTATGCCTCCTCATCCTGCATGGAGTGAAGTCTCACAAGCTCAAGCTACTCTTTCTTCGTAATCCCTGCCTCTCGCCTTATAGCATCTAGATCATTAGTATAAGGCCACTTCCTGAGGCAGCGGAGTGGTGTATCCTCAGGACCAAACAGATCAACAACCTCTCAATGGGATCCAACAAGAGAAGTACAAGTTTTGCTGGATCTCCGCCCGAATAGATGTCATGTCAGTAGGCTGGGCTAAACTGAGGCTTTGCTCTACTCGCCTCTCAAACGCATCAATGCGGCTATGTACTAGTGTAATCCTCTCCTGGATAATAGACAAACAGTGTGTCTGCATATATGCCTCAGCCTTTGAGATGTCCTGGTGAACCTAGGGTCAATACTGCTATAACAACTGAGTCAACTGGGAGTCCAAACGTGCCTGTCTCTGTGCTAGGTCCTGAATAGATGTCGTTGACATGTATACCACATCAATGGGTGGAGATTGTGTGATCACGGCCTCTGGTGTAGCAGTCGTCCCCCTCTCTATTAGCCTCGGTATGTGGAGACCCCTTAGTAGTGTGAGCAATAGTCGTGGAAAACAATAGAGGCTTAGATGGTGGCACTGCAGCAAATATCTCTAGCACATGGACTGGAAGGTGTTGTGCTTTCTAGAGAGCCACCAGATTCTTATCAACCTTTACCAGGCTAGTATCCAATATCTTCTAAACCTTGATCGACGTGTCCAAGTGGTGAAGAATCTCCACCACCATCACTATGTAGAGATGATATATGAAACACAAAAGGGGATTGAGGTGGACCTCTACAAGACCGCCTCATGAATCTACTCCACAGTTAGGTGGGCCTATATAGACCCACCTTTGAGAAGTATAAAAAGTGCCAGAAAAGAGTCCTTAAAATCTTCTGAAGTGCCAGATGTTACGAGGGGTTCTACAAGCCATAAAAAGTTCTATGGGTCATAAATAGTACTCATGGACTAAAGGTCAGATTTAGTGAAATTTGAGATTTTTAGGGGTTCAATACATGACTTAACAGATGACCCATGAAATGACTTACGAGCCATAGTTCAAGTCATAGAAGGTGATTTAGAGAAAGGTTTTCGAGTCTCTAGAATGGCATCAGATGAGACCCTATCTACAGCCCATAAAATGGACCATGACCTCACCTTCCTAATCCCTTAACAGCCATAATTAACCCCGCCATGACCCATCATTCATTTCCATGACCCTTTCCTATCAAGTCAAGTGCAAACGACACCAATCGCCTAAGTTTTAGCATAAGTTCATATATGTGTCAACTTCAAATTATCACATCCCTTAGCGTACATCTAATATAGATTCTTAATCACCTACCAAATGAAAGATTTTTGAATTATTTTTCCAATGCAATTGGTTTCACCTCATTTGGAGTTCGGACTAAGAAGTTATGCCCATTTTACTGAAGCATTGTCAAGCTGTCAATTTATACGACCCACTCTTTGGGCCTTGGATTTACTTATAAATAGCTTTCGTGAAACTTTCCGACCAATTTTAAAAAGGATATTTTAGCCCTTTCCTCACACCTTAATCCTAATCCCATGTCGTTTTGACTTCCCACACACGCACTATATCATTCTAAAACTCCACCAAATTCTCAATTTCCCCAAGGTACGCCATTAAAGATAAGGCTAGGGTTTCAGGTTTCCTCATCAAAATTTGTGATTTCTTTCTTAAATTTTTTGGCTAAGGTATGTGGGTTTGATTTGTGAAGCCTCTTCCCTTCACAAAGCTCAAGTTTCTTACTTTAAATTTGACCCGTGGGTTATGTATGTTGTGAAGTTTCAGAAAGTTGGTTTAATCATGTAATTTGTGATGCATTCTTAGTTATATGGAGTATATGAGTATTATGTTATGATCTATGATGCATATTGAGTTGAAATTCATGACTTTCTAGTTGGGGTTTTACAAGGACCATGTTAAGTTGATCTGAATTATTCAAAATGTTTATATTATTAATTTATTGATGTTTGTTGGCCCATATTATTATGAAATAATATTTAATTCCATGATAAGAATGTTATTTCTTAGATTCCTATATTATGGAAGCTAGGGTTTTAAAGATATTTGATGGATTTCTTAAACTTTCTTTTAAATTGGTGAATCCTACTATTCTTATACATGAGTAGCTAGTAATTTTCATGATTCCATGACTAATTGTGATTTTTCCTTACTTATGGAATTTTGGGTTGTGAAGTTGATGGAGGATTTCTTGATTTTACTTAAGCTCGTACTTCCTTTATTATTATTGTATATGAATCAAGTCTAAATCACATAAATTTCATGAATTGGTGTATTGACTCATATATCTCATTGATCTCAAGTAATGGGTTTGTAAATTGGTTTATGGGTTACTTCAAGTATGGGTGGGTTGTCATAGATGCCTATGGGTATACATACTTTCTTCAAGTTTCAAAATCTTAAAGCTAATTTTACATGTATTAGTGCAATGTATCATGAGATATCCCATGACATGACATGTTTTTAGAATGATATTCAAGTTATATGAAAAAAACTATGGATTATTGAAAGGTCTTCTTTATATTACTATGATGTACAAGTTTATGCATGTCATGACTAAACTCATCTCTATATGTTATTTAGGACTAGACACATTGGAGTCAAGAATGAATGTTGATAGTAGAGGATCTACCATCTAAGGTATGATTAAGGAGTTATCCCACGACTTTGATTTTATGATATCAATGGGTTGGGGAGTGGAAAAATTGCCCTCCCACGGATGATTTTGTGATATGATACTATGACTTATAATTTTCCTATTCTTGTGAGAGCACTACCTAGCACCAAGGGGACTAGAGGCGAATACCCAAGTCCTAAAACTATGTGCCACCACATCTAAAGGGGTTAGAGGTGATTACCCAAATCCCTATGAGATGAGTACCCTAAAGATGAGGGCTTGAGGCGAGTATCCGAGTCTGTGCTTGAGGCGATTACCCGAGTCTGTGCTTGAGGCGAGTACCCGAGTCCAAGAAATAGAGGCGAGTACCCCATTTACATAAGGCTTAGTGGATTCACTAAGGCATTAGGAAGTTCACTCGGGAAAAGTGACTTCTCCCTTTCTTCCGGTGTAGGGGAAACATTGGGACTCCATGGATTAGCTCACATGGTTTACGTCGTTTATGGTCATTCTCACATATGTCCATGTTATCCTCATGTTTCCAAGGTGTCCTTTTGTGATGATTTATGATTGTTCCTTCATATTATGTTCAAAGAGGTTAAAAAACTCCTATGATCCGTTGTTTCACAAGTTTAAATGGTATTTCTCCTAAAGGCATATAACTATATAACTATGTCTAAAAGCGTATAAGGTGGTCTCCATTATGATTATTAATATTTCTTCCATAATAAAAATAGTATTTTATGTAAGGTGATGTATTATTCACTCAAGGATATTAATATTTTAATTATTCATAATAACATGCACTTTCTCACTAATTTAAGTTCATGTGACTCATCTTGCATTCAAGTAAGGGTATGTTCTTTATTTTTTATGTGCATTATTTCATGTTCTATGATGAGAGTAAAATGTTTGAATGATCACCCATATGTATATTCCAAGTTTATTTGATTTTCTTATTCACGACATGTTCATCCATGTATCCTACTATGTTCTTTCTAAAATTGTCTTTTATGTTTGTATGATATTGTCTTGACTATAACTTACTAATACCCTTGTAAATGTATCATTTTTAACAAGACACTTGGCATGAATTATTTCATCATTCATTTCCATGCCATGTATTGCATACCTATATACCAGCATATTCAAAGTACTGACGCATACTTCTGTGCCTGCATGATTTAACCATATAGGGATCGACGCTCCTCGATATCCTTCACGTGGCTAGCTTTGGATTGTTGAAGACGAGATTTGGTGAGTCCTAAAGTTTGGGGACAATTACCTAGTTTCCTTTCTAGATTTGTGTATAAGGCATTCTATTTTCCAATTGTATATTTCTTTTGCAATATATGTATTTGAGTGTGAGCTTGAACATATCTTAGCCCCCATCAGTTTATGTTATAGGTATTGTTGGAAAAATGTTATGATGGTATCCAGTTCTTATATTCCTTTATGATTTTTAAGTTGTGGCCCTTAGCCAAGTTTCCCCTAGTTTTCTATTTCATCTCTGTATTTTTATGCCTATGGATGCTATGATATGTAAGATTCTTGGGTAAGCTACCTTCGAGTGTCTCAATAGCCATGTGATGACTAGACCCTAGGTCGGGTCGTTACAGGGCCCAATCAATCTCATAGCCATCCAATATACTGGCAATCAGTATAGCGTGATCTAGTGTCAAGGTGTTGTCTGTATATGTCAACCGGATCCTCTATCTATCCACAGCCCACCAAAATTTGCCGGTGAAGCTGAGGGACCCTTTCACTATGGGCGTCGATGATGTAGATACCCACTTAGGGTCCTAGCCCTGCTCAGTAATATGATCAGTGACCCATCTCATCAGCATGACCTTGCGGACCAAATCGTTCATCAGAACCTTATCCCGAGTCTGCCCTAACTTGTTGTTGAACTTAGCAGTGGCCCTGGGAGCCAGGTACTGAGGACCAAAAAGCGAGGGCTCTGATATGTTAACCTGTACTCTTTGTACCCTCGTGTAGGTCATCCGCGGGTAAGCGAGGGGTCTTATCCCCTTAGGAGCCAACTCAAAAATGGTGGAGGCATATGATGCAAAGAACTCTCTAACCATTGGTGGGGAGTAATTCTCCGATGACACTACCAACCACTATAATTTGTATCAGGCAATGGTGTCCTGGAGTCTGGGGACACTGTCTATCCCTGAAGTGGTAATCTAGGGTTCCTCGAATATGGAACAGGCCTGTCACATGCATCATCGGCTAGATAATGCATCCAGAGGTGAGGGAGGTGCTCGGAGTGCTAGAGAAGACTCAGTCTCTGACTCCTCTCCAGATACGGACTCGGATCCCACTCTAGAGGAAGTCATCTGTATAGAGCTATTGACCCTACCACCTCCTCGTCAGACTAATGAGGGTGGACCATGATGTCCTGAGTCTAAGGCTGTCATAACTGTCTTGCAGCAACATATGTCTATGGTCGCTCAGTGCCCACATCTGGCCGGACACCTAGGTCCTTGAGGGCCCACTGGCCTTAGGCCTAGCTTGGGCCCCCGAGGGCTCATCTCTCAAATATCGCTACATGGCTTGGATCTCACTCTACCTGGGCTTTGGGGCCATGGTACCTGAAATGCACATACATAACATATCGATCAGCCCAACAAGTATAGGAATAAAAAGTAAGAAGATATCAGAAATGGTGACAAAAGAACCTACGAAGGCTCGTCTATAGGCAGTAAGGAAAACTACCGGCCATAGAAGGCTTTCGTAGATAGCAAGGAGTAGTAAAACTAATTATTGGAATTGCACCTACGAGACTAGGTATGGCTCATAGAACATTTTATGAGTTGTCGACTGAGTCATCGATGTAGTTCCAGACTTAACATTTTGCAGGCATCACTCTACAAAACCTATCTATGAGTCGTAGACTAAACTATGGCCCGTAGAAGATTTCGTCTGATAAATCTCAGAAATCCCTAGGCTACTGGTTCTACTCAAAAGGGGAAACTACAGCTCGTGGATTAATCCACAGTCCATAGAAGACCCTCGTGGTGTGAAAAAACACCTCAGCATAGGGTTTCTAATTCCATTAAAATGGGTCCCAAGACGAGATCATTAGCAACCCAAAACAATTATATTCAGCACTGAAGAAAAAATTTCATGCACTCAAACATTCCTAACAAGTTTCCTATACCCCACATGTGAAAGTTATGCACTACCCCATAAAACATCAGTTTACACATTTATACTATCGTTTGATGATCAAAAGTCATGCTACTTTTCATGAACATGCAACCATATGTTGTATTTCAAGCAATTATTTCAATCTTCTTCCAATAATATGCGACTATGTGATATCATGCACGACATACACACATGCCACAACTAATTTCATTAAGCACATTAAACACACTTTCTGATATGCATAGTTCAAAGCAAGGGGGACTACTCAATCAATGTTAAGCAAGTATTATTTCACATTCAAGGGCAAACCTATTTTGAGCACATGAACTTCGAACTACCATACCTAATAACAATCAAACCTAATGATACCAATTTTGATGATATATGAAAATTAGAGTCAAGAACTTATCGAATTTGGATCATAAAGTTGAGAAATTGAAAGAGGAGATCGATATTGGTAGAACCTTAGGTGGTCGGGGTGTCACCGAAATATTGCTAGGAAGAATGGGGGTTGGCTAAATGATGGTCAGAGTTTTGGAGTAGGAGAAGGGCTTAGGGTATTTTGGTGAATTTAGGCAAGAATCAGGGCTAAATTAATTTACCCCTCTTGTATTATCATTGATCAGGCCGGGTAATATTTGGGCCCAAGCCTACAAAACCTTGAATTTGGGTCGTAGAAAATTCTATGGTCCGTAGAACATGGTCTTATAGTGTGCCAAAACCCTAGTTTGAGAGATTGGCTTCACGGACCTGTCTTGGACATACATAGACATATGACTCATAGATTAGGTTGTACAAGCCCCTACACTTAGAAAGTCTTTAGAAGTCTTACTTGGGGTCCACGAGCCCTATTCATGGCCTGTAGTTTTATCTACAGGTCATAAAGTTAGCTCGTAGACTGGAGTGCACACTAATTTTGCTCGCTGGAAGTGTTCTACGAGTTAGTATACGAGTCGTGGTATGAACCACGTCTTGTAAAATTGGTCCTAGAACAACTTCTTGTTGCTTTTTCAGCCCAAGATTTGGTCTTGTACCTACATCTCCTTCATAAAACACATTGTTACTCTATATGCCACCAGTCCAAAGTTCAATAACCAAAACACTAAAATTAAGCTACCTACAACTCCAAAAAGCTAAAAACAAAACAAAAACACTACTATTAGATTAAATATCTTAGGTTGCCTCCCAAGTAGTGCATGATTTAATGTCACGATACGACTTGGATAACTTGGTTACTCAAACTTCACCAACTGCCCAAACTTTTATCTTCAGATCATTGGGCCTCTTTATCGACTGACAGATATTGAAGATGACTTCTTCATCATTTAATTGAAACTTGAGTTGTCCTGATTCCATATCCACTAGTGCTTGCCCTGTGGCTAAAAAGGGTCTTCCCAAGATGACTGGGACTTCGAAGTAGACTTCACAATAAAATATCATAAAGTCTGGAGGGAATATGAATTTTTCCACTTTGACAAAGATGTCATATAATATCCCCCACAGGTTTCTTCACCATTTGGTTAGCCATCAACAATCATATGTTTATTGGAGTAAGGGCTTCTAAAATAGCTTCTTGAACACTGCTAGAGGTATAAGATTGATATTGGCAAATAGATCATATAATGTCTTCATGAAGTCAACATCTCAAATGGTACAGGGTATGGTGAATGCTCTGGGATCTTCTTGCGTCTGCATTAAGGACCTTGTTACAGTCACACTGCAGTGTTGAATCACTTAAGAGAGATCCTAGCTCACAATCCACTTTTTGGTCACCAAGTCCTTCGCGAACTTTGCATACCAAGGTATCTTCTCTAAAATGCCTCGATGAGAGGGGTGTTGATGGAGAGTTGCTTCAACATGGTGATGAAGTGTTGGAATTAAGCTTCCTCCTCTTTTTTTGAGTCACTGAGGGAAAGGATGGGGAGGTCTAGGAATAGGTTTAAACTTCTATAGCATCATTACTGCATCACTCGCCCCATCCTTGGTGCGAGCATCTTTGGTCTTTACTTCCTTGTTCTCAACCATCTTGTCACGAACACCATCATCATCAACTTGCATCAGAAGGTCAATGGTCTATTTGCCACCACACGTAGTAACTGCCATACACTTTCCCTCATTTTTTGGTTTCTAAACTATGTTGCTGGGCAATGTACCTTTCTGATGCTGGTTCAATTGAGTCAACATCTGACTGAACTGTTGCTCCAACTTCTTGATGCCAATAGAATGAGACTCGATTTTTTGAATAATGTTGGAGATGTCAGTTTCATCACCTTCAAAGTCTCATTTTGAGTATTAGCCTTCTTTAATATTCGGTCACATATCTCCTCAACTTGAGTTCTACTAACACTAGAGTATCGATTTTGTGGTAGCACATACAGACCATTTCTATAACCATGTCTACATCCCAAATCATCATCTTTGTCTTGGACTATGTTCCTGTCATAGTAGCCTTAGCGATTGTTGTCTTTGAAAGAGTCGTCCTGTTAAAGTTCTGACCTTGGTTACCTTGACCTTGGCACCAATAGTCCTGATTGGACCCTTGGGCATTGCTCCAAAAACCCGCCATCTAATCAGTGACAAAGCAAGTGTCCTCCTCATAGTAAGGCTCCTCGTACATTGATCATGAAGGTTGATGAGCTACTACATCCAAACGTCTTTCCCTCTTCTTCATCAATAACTCCATATTGGTACTAATTTGAGCAAGCTCTTGCATTATATCCTCATTTAACTTTGCCTGCGTTAAACAAGTACTAACTGACAACAAGTTCTTAGTTGTTGACTTATCTCTCGTTCCCCATGCATGATTCATCTTAACCACTTTCTCTAATCTTTCAGTGATCACCAAAAATGTATGATCTAAAAACGAGCCTCCCATGATGGTGTCAGCAACAACTTGGTTATTTTCATCCAGGGCTCGATAGAAGATTTCTACCAAGGCATCATCCGTGATCTTATGGTTAGGGACAATCTGTAGGAACTTTGTGAACCTCTCATACGTAGTGCTGATCGAATCACCAGGCGATTGCTCGAAGTTGTTGATTTGGTCCTGCAACCTCAACTTATTTGACCTCAGAAAGAACCTCTCTAAAAAGGCCTTCTGCATTTCTACCCAACTAGTGATTGAACTCTGTAGGAGCTTGAATCACCATAGCATTGCATTACTTGTTGGAGAAAATGGGAAGACACAAAGTGCAACGACATCTGTGCATAGATTCTGACATCCTATCATGCTCTTACAAACGAAGACAACATTGTGTAGATGGTTATGCGAATCCTCTTGTAGTAAGCCCGCGAACAACTTGCAATTTTGTAGCATTTGAAGTAACCCACTCAAAACGACGGACTTTGTGTTATCTAGTAATGAAGGTAACACAATAGCTCCAATGACATCAATCACCAAAGGATCAAGCCGATATTGATTCCATGTGTGAGCTGCGGCTTAAAGATCATATGATGGTAGATTAATATCCTCAAGTGGAGGTGGATTGTTATTATAATTATTCTGGTTTAGTGTTGTATTCATTGCCTCATCTGCAGCATTGTTCGCATTGTTTTAGGCCATTCTTCTCAGTGTCTTCTGGATGTTGGGAAATTAGAGTCAAGGGTTTGCCCCAACTACAAGTATTATGCATACACTACACCTGTACACTGAAATAAAATGAAAAAACAAAAATGCAAAATGAGGGAAATAAGATTAATTCTTGAATTACATAAATTAAACCAGTCTAAGCTATATTCCTTGGCAACGGCACCAAAATCTTGATGTCGCCTAAGTTACTTCTCCTTTTTGAAGGTTTAAGCAATTGTTGTCAAGATATACAACCTAACGGAGGTTAGGGTCGAATCCCATAGAGAATATGGTCAGACTTGGAGTAATTGCAAGTAATTCGAGTGAATTAACTTACTTATCTCCTGAAAGGGGGAGTTGTAATTGCAAGAAAGTAAATCTAAACTAGAACAAGTGTTGTGAAAATAGTAAGAGAAATAACTACGGTATTGTGTTCCCCATGATTCCCTAACATGATATTACTAGATAATTGTAATCTTTTCTAGTATGTAGTATGCAGAGTGGTTAGTTAAGTTTACCGAACCCTTTGATGTAGGTGAAAGGTAAATTTCACTACGTTACTTGATCCATCCCTGTAGTGTGACATTATTGACCCTTACCTATTATTCCAGTACAACCTCTCCTTGATCTAGTTCAGTTGATTAGACAATAGGGATCACATTAAATCCTGTTAATTAATCTTTGTTTCCATTCATTATGACCTTAATCTAGTCAGTAACAACTAGGCGAGTTCTAACATTGGTCACCATAAAAAGTAATCACAACAAAGAGAATTAATTAATATATGTATGCACACTTTCCAAGAATTGCACATTATCCAGTTTTACCTTGTTAGTTCTTTATGGTTCCCACAACCCTAGTTGTAGATTTAGCAATGCATAATCATTATAGATGAAAGAATCATGATATAGAATAATATCATTAAGCACTTACAATGATAAAGTTAAGAATAAGAAATCCCAAATTCTTCACTAGAAATCACAAAGTATTGTTTTAATGCCAAAATCACAAAGTATGAAGTCACAAAGTTATTTCTCAAGTATCTCGTGCGTTTCCCTGTCCTTTTCTGTATAAAAACTTTTTTATAATAAGTAAAATTCAAGTCCAAAACAAAATAGGAAAACAAGATTTGACAGGTTTTACAATCGAGGTTACGGGTCGTACAAACTTCTACGGCCCGTACCTGGGCTTCATAGTCTTCATTCTTCAAAATTAGATATCACTTCTGCGAGTTCTTTGTACGAGCCATATTCAGACTTATGGCCCATATAGGATTTCATTTGATAGCTTTCCTAAAACTCCTCCAATTTTGATCCTGAAGGCAGGAAACCTAATACACGGCTGGTATAATATTCTGTGCCTCGTCTGATAGTTCATAGACATAATTTCAGAAAGTAGGCCCTTCATTGGATCTTTACCACGAACCCACTTTATGATTGTGGAAGTATCTACGGGTTGTAGAATGCTTCATACTTCTTAAAAAATTCAACATCTACCATACTTTACACAAAATCATGCCAAATCCTGTAATCCTAGAAAAACAAACATAAAAATACATCAAACGCACCAACATCGCTTTGAGAACACACAAAATTCCAAGTTTTAAGCATCAAAAGTGTTATATTTTCATACCACGTCAACTTTGCCTGCATGTTTTAACAATGTAGGGATAGTTACTCTTCCACCAGCTAATGGATATTTTTATGGAGTTCAAGACAGTTATTTTTATGGTGAGCCCTTAGTTGGGGTCTCCACCATTTTGATCTTGCTATGCATTTCAGACACTATATATCTGTTATCCTTTTGAGACTTTTATATTCTATGTTGTTTTCATATAAAGTCTTTTTCTATTTTAGGGAAACTGACCATTACTGGTTTCGTCCATCCATGGTTTAGTCGGTATGCTTTATGGACAAATATTGATATTCCCTTTCTAATGTTGCTTCATTGTCATAAATAGCCCTATAGACCCTTTCTCCGTTTTACTCTGCAAAATTTTAGTTTTATGCCTATGAATGCTCAAGAAATTAAAGATGGCTTGGGTGAGGTGCCTTCGGATATCTCTCTCACCATATGATGACTAGGCCCTTGGTCGGGTCATTACAATAAGTATGGTAAAATTAATGAAAGACAAAGAGGGTTAAAGAGGTCCTAGAGATTAGGTGACATTCATAATTACTTTTCTTGAGAACTTCTTTCCATTAGAGTTGAGGGAGGTGAAGGTGATGGAGTTCATTAATTTGAAACAAGAAAACATGAGAGTGAGGGATTATGCCCTCAAGTTCATAAATTTTCCCATATATGCACCAACTTTGGTGTTCAACTCTTGAGCTCTTATGACCAAGTTCATTTCGGGAGTTTTCAACTTGGTTATTAGAGAATGTAAGACCTCTATGCTAATCAATGAAATGAATATCTCTAGGCTAATGACTTATGCCAAGTAGAGTGATGGCGAATCAACTTTTGGTAGTGCTTTGGGGCCTAAGTTCAACAAGGATATAATGTCTAGACCTAAGTATCAAGGTGATTGTATTAATGGTCAGACAATCCCTATATGTCAGAAGTTTATGAGAAATCATCCGATAGATTATTTAGTAGCCTCTACCATATGTTTTGGTTGTGGTGACACTGGGCATAAGTTAAGGTATTGTCCATGGGTTGATAAGAGTGATAAGTATAGTCGTCGATGAGCTTAGACCTAGCCTTCTACGAGTTTCAAGACTCGACATGATACTTCATCTCGTATGTAATTAGTCTCCTTTGGATTCGATAATATTTTGGTCTGGACTGGTTTTATAAAAGTGTTAGTTACTCATGTCTATTTTCACATTTCATATTTTTCATATCCTTTCATATACATGCATATTCATGAAAATTGATTTTAAAAGTTATGTTTTAGCCTGGGGTTGACAACTCTATGGTTCATGCATTTAAAGGTGTCATTGTATTCATGGTGGTTGTTAGATCTCTTTCTTTACTCTACTTACACTAGCTTAAGTCTCATTCGAGGAAAAATATTTTCAAAAGGAAGATATTGAAAGACTCGAATGTTATGATGTCAAAATAAATTGAAAGTTGAAAGGAAATTATTAGAAAAAGTTTTTAGTGTCGCTCAACAGATCAACTATGAACCATTCAGCACACCCCAAAGTGGGCTATCATGAAGGGGATGGAAAATATTTTGTTTAAGATATTTTTTATGAGAGATCTTGATGACCAATAGTGATATTCACAGACCATATAGAGGTCAATATAGAGAGTTCACCAAGAATTGTGAGAGTTGGTATTCGCGGATGCCTTGCACAACCCATACTAAACTAAACGGCTAGTAGGGCCTTTCGTAAAATATACTATTAGTTATGAATAGGCGTTAAGGTAAATTTTAGTTTGAAAATAGATTTAGGAATTTATCAATTAACTAGTTTTCCTCTCATTAACTCAAAACCCGAAAATTATCTCTCTAAAGTTTTCTCTCGAAGATTTGAGCGTCTTCATCAAGTCAAGTTACGGATACAAGGTCAAGATTAATCCTCCATTACTTGAAGCTTACATTTAGGGATTTAATTATTGAGGTATGTGGATATTCATCCATGGTTACCTCTCATTTATGGAGCTGAAGGTCAAACCTTTTTTACTAAATTCAAGTATGAACTTTATGGTTTTTGATAATTTCTCATTCATTTAAGTGAATTATATTTTATACTATGATTATTGATCTAATTATGTACGATTCAAGTTTAATTATAAGATTTCAATTATTTTCACCAAGTTCTCCTCTATGCAATCTAAGCTTTATGAAAGTGATTATAGGTTCTTTAAATTATAATTCAATTGATATTTTTTCACGAACTATGCATGAATTGATACTACATAGATAAATTTAAGGTTTTACATATAATTCCTCTCAAATTCCATCTTGGGTTCATGAATTTCAATGTGAATTTCCTTAATTTTCACGACCCAAGCGTAGGGCCTAGATGTGACGGGCGAATGGGGAACCCGAAGGGCCCAGAAACAACCTCTTAGCATATCATACACACATCCTTGGTTGCAGAAGTGAGATAAAACAACAAGAGAGATACACACAAGGAGAATAGGGACTAAGGGAGAGAGATTAATACTTAAATAACATGTAAAAGTTTAGAAATAAGGACAAGGGACTAAGGGAAAGCTTGCATAACATCAAGACCAAGAGGCAAAAGAGTCGAGGCTCATAACATAGATACATAGCATGTCCAACTACACCTCTACAGTGTAGATAAGAGCGGGGGCCAAGAAAAAGCAACCGCGCTCACCCTCATAGTCAACATAAGCAATAAAGAAGAGTATCTCATTACATAATAATAGAAATATAGGCCAACGTCGCCGGAATGGAGGACTCACCAACTAGCTTGAATGATACCGAACTAGCCACGTGGAGGAGAAGGATGATCAACTTGCGCTTCGGTTCCTATACGGTGAGATCATGTAGGAAAAAACATGTGTTAGTGCATTTTAATGTACTAAGTATGTAAGATGTAATGCAACAAAGATAGGCATCATAATCAAAATATGTAATAATAGGCAGTATACACCAAACAACAATATGGCATATACATCAATGCTTAAGTAAAACATGCTTAAGTAATTCATGCTTATCATATACGTAAAAGAGACCAAGCAAGAGTTTCAAAGTACAAACCCCTTGGTTGGTTGATGATGATCTCAACCCATCACCCTAGTGGTGGGGTACAAAGCCCTCACATGGTTGATGATAATCTCACCTTATCACCCTGGCGGTGAAGTACAAACCCGTCACATGGGTGATAATAATGTCACCTTATCACCCTGGTGGTGAAGTACAAACCCCCTCACATAGTTATCAAGACACTAGCCCCTTGATTGGCTATCAAGGTACTAACCCCCCCCCCTCCCGCTTTAATTTTACTCAGGCTCTTAGCCTCCCTGGATCAGGTATGGTATAATGCAACAGTTTATATAGAATATATCATATACATAAGCTCTTTTCATTATTATAACGTCATTCATATCATTTCTCATGTTTTGGACCTTCAATTCCTTAAGAAACTATAACCGAACATTTTCCAAACACTTGCGGGTGTGAAATGCTAGTATAAAACTATTAAATTTAGTGATGAAATCATGAAAGAAAATCCACTGTAAAACCATCAATCAACACCTTGCAACACCCTCAAGCAATATACATCAAAACCCCTCATCAAATCTTACTATAGATTCAAGATTTATAGCTCAAAATATAGCAAAACAGTCACAATTTCATATAGCTTTAACATATTTCATAGACATGTTCATACTAGTAAATCCATTTGTAAAATTAACTTTAAATCATGCAAATTGAGTAAAAAAAAAAAGGTTAAGGCACCATGGGTGAAGGACCCAATGGTTGGAACCCACATACTTTGACTTTGAAGAACCCTTGAAAAGGATTGGAGATGGAGACTTGAAGCTTGAATGAAATCCTTGATGAAATCCTTAAGATTGGTCTTGAGTTTTGGGCCTTGAATTTAGGGTGGAATATGAGTCTAAGTGTTTGAGAAGATATTGGGGAATGTTAAGGATGATATGAGGGTGAAATAAGGCTAAGTATCGGTATTTTCACGTATAGGAACCCTTAGGCCGAAGACTTAAAAGTCTTGGGCCGAAGTCAAAAATCAGGATAATTTTAACACTAGGGTGTGTCGCGGAAGGAACGATCACTTACACTGTTTTTTCAGCTTACTTTGAAAATTTGAATTTTGCTACGGTTGCTCTAAAATTTAGGTTAGACCCATTCCCTATTCAATTTTACCCCGTGAACAAGAATATAAAGTTGAATTTTTGAAATAACGTATGGATTTTGAGATATATGAAAATTACGATTTTGGGCACTTTCGAGCATTTTCGGGCACTTCTGGGTCTTTTTAATATCTCCCCCTTAGGAATATTCATCCCCGAATGTCAAAGAAACATACATAAGAAGAGTGATCATGAACCAATCAGCCCCAACAAGAATGCAACATTATATTTAAAACACCATTTTCAAAATCTCAACATAAGGGAAAAATCATCATAAACTTGCCAACTTAAACATGAATGCATATGAATGACATGGGGGCTGAAACATAAGACTTGGAATCATAGAAAGGACTTGACATGTTATCATAAGATTGAATAGGATGAAAGAAATATGAATATTGCCTCTCAATGCCCACATCGGCTCCCCAAGAAACATATACGAATAGACGACTCTTCTAAAGGGCCTTGCCGAACACTACATCCTCATCAATCAACTTCTCCACTCATCCATCCAACACCTCCACCGAGACCTCCTTCTGAGGCACCTTATCCTCCACCTCACCCATAACTTTAAAGAAATCTATAGCACTAGAGTCCACAACACATCCCCTCAACCTAGAAGCATGACAAACCGGATAATCCATACCCCTACCATAGGCAATTCCCAAACTTACTTACCAACCTCCCTCTACACTCTATAAGGACTCACAATCCTCAACTTAATTGTCAACCTTAAATACACCTAAACCACTTGGTACTATAACCACCATCTTCCCCTTGGGAGACAACCTTCACTCTATCATCTTCTCACCCAAAACTTCCAACTCTAACAAGGCGGAATCAAGGCCTTGCCTAGTCTAGACCTCTTAACCTAAGAAGATTTAGAACCATCAAGAATGCTACACCACCATGCTCAACTTCCCTCAACCTAACTTCTAATCTAACCAACCGACGGATCCCACTAGTCTCCTCTTTGCCACCATTAACACATGCTAGGCTATCTAGAGCACCGGCTGCAACATTAGCCTTACCAGGGAAAACAAATAATGCACACTCATTCATAATCATTAAGGAATTATAACCACCTTCTTGCTATCCACAATGCACACCTATCATATTTAGCAAACAACCTCTCATCCTCCAAGACTTGCAACA